>JANHFX010014529.1:35060-53031 GCA_027560015.1 Chloroceryle amazona
GAAAGAAAGAAAGAAAGAAAGAAAGAAAGAAAGAAAGAAAGAAAGAAAGAAAGAAAGAAAGAAAGAAAGAAAGAAATGGAGAGAGAGCTGAGGCAAAACACAACTCCAGCATATTTTCTGGTAGAGTGTTCAGTAAAGGACTGATTAGAGTACCAAAGGGAGCATGTGGAGCATAATTACTTAAGAAACCAAATGCTGCACCATCACCATAAGACAGAAGAAGAGGGCTGTGAAATGCTGCGGGCACCTACACACATCAGGACAACTAAGAAAGGTAAGTGACTGACCATTTACTTCTATGATGCCTATTTCTTTTCAAAAGATTGAAAATGGTGGAGTTTTTTTAATCAGAGATACAAATTACATTTCTATCATACTCTGATGTCCTGCTAGCAAGTGATTTCTGGTCAATTAATCAGTCACTCAAGTAGTCAAAATCTTTAACCATATAAAATTCTATTGAGAACAAGTTTTATTTACAGTGATGACCCGGCCAAGAAAGCTCACAAACAACAATATGTAACATCACTTACAGACATACAATCGCTATTGTATATTATTAGAAAGCTCCCGAACATATCACCAGGCATAAATCAATTACATAAAATACTACAAACATCAAATAAACCAATAAAAGAGGGAAGGCCATAACACCACCAGACATGTCAGGAATAACTCCCACAAACATCAGCTAGTGTTTCATCCACAATATGAATAAAAAAATCAAAAGATATACAAGCAATTCCTGTTAGAACATTTTGTGTTCTGTTAAAAATGTGTTACTGTCTTTCGATGTTGTCTATTACACAATCTTACTCCTATTTATATTTCACTAAGGGCATCAATTATTTTTAAAATCTATTGTAATTAAAATTGGGATGTCTGTCTGTTATATAAATACTCATTTTAGCATGTATGTTTTGCTTAACAATTCACTTCATATATTTCCATGCTTGTTTATAATCAGTTATACTTTCCATTTAGTAATATAATTCACATTATTATAATTTGGTCTACTGAAAGAAATTGGACATAGAACATAGTTTGGTATCATTGCCCTTGTTACGTGTGTGTGTCCCCTCCAACCCTGCCCTGGATTCTGAACTTAATTCAAAAGCCAATGAGATTTGAACACTACCTCCAGGTAGTCAACATCTCTTAGAATCTGCACCACTATTTGTATATTAGCAACAAAGAGCACATATAAAACCGTCTTTAAACTTGGCTGAGAGATTATACATAGAACAGCATATATGTAATGATTAAATATGATTGCAATCAATCTATGTTTAAATGCCAGATCATGGCTTTCTGAGTTTGTATGTCTGTATGTCTTATTCCCAGAAGTCCATGTTAAATGCCTACCAGTCTAGAGGAGTCCTATTCCTCTCTGTTGGAATATATATTTTTGCAAAAGCCACAAGTTTAACCTTCACAAATTCTGGTTTATTTGACAGTGTTTGACACATGGTTTTCCGGTTGCATTCAAAGCAGCTCTCTCATCTGTTTGAATGAAATGTTACGAAATATAGAATATGCTGAGTTCAACCCTCTGCTTGGTACTACCAATTATTTAACATTAATATGATGTAAATAAGAGTTACCTTCAATCAAACTTGACAGAAAATTAAACTGTGTCTCATCAGATCCTGTTCTCATCCCAAAATGGACATCTATGAGCAACTCACAGATTACAAGGTGGTGATGATATTGTCCTCCATTTACACTCCAGTAGTGTTCAGCTGGTGAGACATCAGCAAGACAAGCTGGTCTGCTAACTTGGAAACAAAGGCATTTTATTGCTTAAAAGGAGATTTGCATTTAAAACTCCTTTATAGCTAAACTGATTGTAATTGAATGGAGAAAGTGGATTAAAACATTTGGTTTATTTATATACATCCTCTTTCAATCATGAAGCTTATTCTGAATTTTGGAATAAATAGATTATCCAGACTCTAATCTAGATCCCCTGCTTTTAAACTGATGATATTGGCTGAAAATCAAACTGCCATCATTTCAGATTAGTCATTTTTGCTTCATTGATAACATATGCACTTCAAAGCAAGTTCTGCACATTTAGAAAAAAATAAATAAATCCAACCCTTCTATGCATGCATTTTCAGATATAGACCCAGCTAGTATATGCTAACACCAAGCAATTTGTTTTGCAGCATGTCACATAATTCTCCTTTTTTATACCCTTTATCTATGATTAAGAAATGTAATACATACTAAGAAAGTCTTAGATAATTTACACAATGCATTAAAGTGTTTTGCATGAGAATATAGTATGATCCAGACAGCAGAAGAATTATGTCTTTCATTAAAAGGTTTGCAACTCAGTGTGCTATGATATAACCATAGCAGTTTTTCTGTCTCAGTGAAGGTTTTTTATTTTAAACACTGCCTTGAAAACCAAGGGATGTATATGCAATAGCACTACTTTGGCTATATGCTTTAACTTAATATCACCTCTTAGTAATTACACACTGTCAGTTTACCTGCTGTCCCAGGGTTATGGGTGAACAGCATGGCTGTCACTGTTCTTCATCTCTCTGAATCTTGATGTAAGCTGTAAAAGAAAATGGCATTTTCCATTATTTAACTTTTAAAACAAATCCTAGTTCAAAGCCTAGTTGAAGTAGTTCATCAAGAATGATTAAGGTCGAGATTAAAAGAAACCAATTACATGGAAGAAATATGACTTTTTATCTTTTACATGCAAATTAGGATGTGTGTTTGCTACCTAATTTAGAAAGCACCAAAGGACAACTTACAGGGATGTAGAGTAGCCTTTGGAGGAGTTCAACATTTGTATTTCTTGAGGAATTTAAGCAGGAAAGAGGAATGGTGCACTTCACAAGAAGGTTTGTGTCTGGGTAAAGCCTGGTCATTGCTCAGTATGCTGTGCATTGTCTGATAAAACACTTTAGGGGTAGACTAGCAGCTTGGAAGCCTCTCCAGCTTGGAGTAATCGCTAAAAAAGGCAAGGTGCATATAGGCTGTTCTGCATCCTACTCATACCTGCACTGTGTTGCTGACAGAATAAAAGACAGAGCTCTAAGCTGATGCAGCATTTTGATGCTGTCTGGCAATAAGAATGGTTTACAAGGCAGAAAAGGTTTCAGCTCTTTGCTCTTCAGAGTCTGTTTCAGAGGCACTACAAACCATACTTAGACCCTTAGAGATGTCTTTCCTCTCTCCCATCCACTGAAGTTTAGAACAGCCCAGGAAATGGTTTCAGCTCTTTGCTCTTCAGGGTCTGTTTCAGAGGCACTACAAACCATACTTAGACCCTTACAGATGTCTTTCCTCTCTCCCATCCACTGAAGTTTAGAACAGCCCAGGAAACGGTTTCTACCTGTTTTCTCTTTCTTACACTGTCTTCTCGTCACTTGTTTACTTCATTTTGTGTTTACTGGTTCTTCATATTTTTTCACTAATTACTTGCTTGAAATATGTAGCTATGACACTGTTCTTTCTTTCCACATCAAAAATATGCTGCTATATTTTCAAGGGGAAAAATATGGATCATACTTCTTTGTATCATCCAAACACCACAACCAGCATTTTATTGAGTCTTTATCTCGGCATGTAGATCAGCATGATAGGTAGTTGTTTCACACTGTCATCTACTCCATCTAGGTCTAGGTATCTACAGCATCAGGGAGTAAGTGGGGATATTTTGTTCCCCACTCAATGGACTATTGCTGTTGTTTAGCTTGTAGTGCTTTAAGCATAAAATATATTTGAGCTTCTGGTGCAAATAAGAATGATAACACCTATCTAAGAATGGTGACTATAAACTAAAATTCAGAAGTTTGAGTTTCACTTTATAATAGTTAATATTGACATATAAGAGTGAATACCATTTTATCTAAGTGGTGAAAAAGATTGCAATATCTAGCACTCAAACACAGCTCCTCTGTTTTGCTGTTTCTGACCAATATAACAGACAGACCTAATAAATCCAAGGCATTTAAAGGATTTTTCCATAAGATATTCTGTTAGTATGTGGACTTTGGTGAAATTTGTCAAGCTATATTTAAAAACAAATTGAAGAATCAGTAAATCTTTTGTTGTTTGGCCAGAGCTTACTTGTACTGGAAGAATAATAATGTACTACTGTGAGCGCAAAGCTGCAAACACTGAAAATCTGTATATCCTCTTAAGACCTTATTTATAAAGACAAGAAAACTCAATATGGTTTGTGCTGTACTGACACTTTACCTTAACGGAGCTGTATTTCTTCCACATCCTCCTCCTCACAGACTGTGGCAGGTTGGAGTCACAGCCCATAGGATTTGTGCAGCAGTGTGTTCCCAGAGTGGAGGAGAAAGCCTCAAGGGACATAGAGCTGTAGCTAGCCCCATGCAATACAGTGTGCTCAAATTAATGATGGCAATATTCAAATTCTTGACTACTGTAATGGCTTTTAAAGGTATGGACATATGGATGCCAAGGATGTGGACATCTGGATTGGGAGTGCTCAATTCAATGATGCCATGCATCCAGACCCCAACATTATAGTGCTATTTTTGTTTCTTCCTGCTAACGGAGCTGAATTCCAGACCCATGTAGTGATGTCCACAGCACTCACCTGCTGTGTAGTTAATTTGTTGCGTGAATTACAAACCACCCTCCAAAGGCTCTGGGAATCTGAAAAAGTGAGAGTGACACTGACTTACCCTTTGAAAACATGGTGCATTGGACAATGAATGAAAACTATTACGGCAACTTGTGTGTCCTCAGGGCAGGGGAATTCACAACAGGCTGTGGCTGCTATTCAGGGAATGACCTTGTGGAAATTTATTTATTTGATATCCAGTTAGCTCAGATGAATAGTAAATCCTTAATCTAGTAAAACCTCCTTTGACTCAGATGTTTGGAGCAAATGAGCCACAGCTGATACTCCACCTGATGTAATTCTCCCAAGACCAGGGCTCCACACCAAAGCTATCTCTGAAATCACTGATCAAAAATTAGGAATTAAAATTAAGGTCAACCAAAGGGAAACTCTTCATGAGTTCTCTGCCACACAATGCCTTAGTAATGCCATGTATCTTGCTCTGCAGCAAATTTGCATGTGGTCAATAACTCATGTACTGTAACTTTTAGCACTAAACATTGCTTACAGCAAAAGTCACTGGCAGCTGAATTTTGAATGTATGAAGACCTACCTGTTACTAATCGGTCCTCCACTCTCTGGCCAAAATTGACCAACTAAAAGGGACAGCCAGATTTATTGGAAACTTCTAACTTTAATATTGATCTACCTTAAGTCAACAGCTGTGAAATAGAGGTAGTAGTGCCTGTTTACCTCAAAGAGCTAGTAGGAGGATTGGTGCTTCACAGAAAGTAAGTGCTCTATTGATAAGGACCACAGGCACTTACCTGATAAAATGAGGACTTTTGTCTTCAGAACATGTTTTGGATAGTGCAATAATTCATGCAATCATATCCTGGCACTAAGGGAAAAACAGACGATTCAGTAGCTCCTCTTTTAGTGATCACAGCTCATCCTCTATATTAAGTATTATCGCATCCTGGAACTTGAGAAAAATATTGTGGAACATCAAAAATAGCATGCAGTCATATAACTAAAGGCTTTGATTAGGTGTGTACATGAAAGAGGTTTGAATTAGTTTTGTACAGACTTGAATTATTCTAGTGTTTCTTACCTTTGGCATGCTGTGCTTTGTAACTTTATTAATGTTCTCTCAGAACAGCTGCGAAAATTCTAAGAATTATTATATGTAGAGAAAAACGTGCTACAAGATATATAATCTATTGAATATTTTAGACCAAACAAATATGCTGGTATTTGCCATGTAAGGCAGTGAGTATTGGGTCAAATAAAAACAGCTGTCAAAGGAGATATCTAAATGAGTATGAAAAAAATCTTTGTACATTTTCTCAACATCAGAGAGTCTTGCATATGTGACTGGGAATGTTCTTTCTTTGTTTGTTTGTTTCATTGATTTTTGGGGGTTTTTTTGTGTGTTTTTTTTTTTTTAAAGATTTATTTATTTATTTATTTATACTAACGCATAACATCTGGTGCCTCTTCTGAACTCTGACATTACAAAAATTCAGAAGCAAGATGAGCATGGGAACAACCCAAAGGATATCTCAGGGTATATCTCTGCATCCTAAGGGCCCAAAATATGACATTTCTCTCTCTTCTGAACATCTTTCCTTTCCTTGTATAAAGGAAAGCATCTTTAAGAGTTGCTGTTTATCCATAAACAGCCATCTTCCATAAGAAACTTCATGAATTCTTATAAAGCAATATAGATATACCCAGAAACGCCTGCCCTGTGAAAAAAAGTGTAAAGAAGTGGCACTTCATTTGAAAAAAAAAAAAATTCTATTGAAGTGCTACTCAAGTTACACCAGGAGAAGTTAAGATCTTCTGTGTGTACCACAATGATATGCTGTTTACATCCTCAGGAAAACATGCCATACAATTAAAATATAAAATGTTAGAGATTTCCTTTCTTATCCCAGTTAACAGAAAGTATATATAATATAATGTACACAGATATCACTGAATGCAGAGGCCTGTTACCTCTGCCTAGTGCCAGCAACACCCCCACACTTCAATTGATATTACAAGTGGTTTTCCCCTTAAAGCTGCAGACCATTATGAAATGTCAGGTTTCCTTCTGGCGCTCTAAGATGGGAACCAGTTGCAGAGACTGGATTAAGTAATACAGCTAGCCTAGCTTCCAGCAGCACTAGCAGAAGTATTTGTTTTTATTTACTAAGCACTAGTCACTAAGTTGACCAAACCCATTTTCAGTCATCAGAGCAATGCTGAATTAGAGTTGAAGATCCAGTGAAAAGAGACAGCTTCTCTAAGATTTCCAAGTTAATATGTTAGTTAAATGGATTGTGTCCAATGACATTCTAATTTAAAATAATGTAACCCAAAGCAACTCAAGTTTTTAGTGTTGTATATTCTCAATCAGCTGGTGCAGAGATATCAATGACACTGCATTGCAAGTCAGTGCCCAGTAATAATTTTGCTCAGTATTTCCCTTCATTGCTATCAACCTTCTATACACCAAGAACTGTAGAAGAGGGTTTTAGTTTGTCTTTATGTCTAAAATTTATATATTAATTTCAGCTGCAAATTATAGAAACAGGCAAATTGTATGGTATAAAACCATTAGATATACTGAATTCCACAGCTTCCAGTTATCTTAGCTCATATAAATAGAAAAACTTTTTTTAAGCATCAGAGAAAATTATATACTCTCTCAAAAACTTACTAATACATCTTCACAGAGTAACTAGCGAGAGCACTAAAGGACAGAGGAATCTCTCCTGTTATATGAACAGCTCTTGAAAATCATTTGCAATACTTCCTGACGTCATGACAGAAGAGTCTGTTTCTGGTGGTTAGCAATGTCTCTTGCATCCTGAGTTCCGTACTCTGAGATCTTGAAGGTTTTTAAGGTCTCTTAATGTGCTTGGCTATTTTGAACAGATATCTGGAACAGAAAAGGTTGATAATAACAGTTCTACCCCACAGCTATGCAGCTTGTACATGAATTTGTATGCCCAGGAAGACTCCAAAGAGCTGCCTTACACCCTCAAGGAACTCAAAATACCTTGGTAGATCTACAGTAAATATACCTGCCTGTTGGCTGAGGAACATGCCCTCAGACTACTGAGGTTGAAAATACATTTTCTATTACTGCAGAAATAAAATTCCTGAATTAAAGTCTTGTATCCACTAAGGTGAATAGCAAAATTCCCATAAAGTTCTCACAGATTCAAGGATTTATCCAGATACTTAATCTCCAAATGGGATTTTAACTGTAGTCTCTGACACCATCTACAGAGATGAAGAGTACCTCAGCGTGTGATCTATAGTTTTTTGCCATATACTTAAAACTTTTATGCAAAAGATACTGATCATAATTGAAGTATGTTCTTTCATTAATTGATTTTAGGCCACTACCATTTATGCATCTGTTTCAGCAGCAATGTACAGACCCATTACTAAATGAACAATCTCTAGCCACCCTGTAATAAATTTTACACATTTCTAATCTTTTAACATTTATGGCATTGCTATCTTTAATTTTGACAAAAACAAGGTTTGCCCATATTTTAAAATAACATGGCTAATTTACTAAATGTGTAGAATGAACAATGCTCATTGTTACGATTTAAACTGAAGGGCAGAGAAAGACTCCGGTTTTTGTTAGCATCTTTTTTTTCCAATTATTTCAATTTTTCTACTTAATGTAGCTATGTGATCATGCATAAACATTATCATTCCAAAAGAAGCTGCTGGCCTTAGAATCAGTTCTTACTAGTGAAATTATAGAAGCTTGAATGGCCAGCAGTATAAAGAAATAATTGCAACTTTATCAGGCTGTTCTCAAGTAACTGCTGTCATTGTCTGAATCTGGTGATAAATGGCATTGATCACATAGGTTATAGAACCCCTATCAGTATCAAAGGAAAGACATTATAGTTTGACAGTGGTGTCTCCATTGTCAACTTCTGGAAGTATTGTACTGTGCTACATTGAATGGCTCATTTAATAACTGTTTATAAATTAAACAAGCAGAAAAAAGTATTCCTAGTAACTAGAAATGCTTGGGGCAACTTTTAAAACCTTTACTTTTAAGAGACACTTCAGACTAGGTACAAGCTTCAACTCTGGATATTGCACTAATGTTGCTCAATGTTATTGCAAATAATGCATTGGTGAACATGCACTCTAGAAGGCAGGATCAGGCTCATTCTTTATAACACCCATTTGTATGGGAGGGTAACACGCTGTATATGTTGTAGTCAATAGGATTTACAGAGGAGCTTCCCCAAGCTGTGTAGAAGCCCTGGCTTCACAACTGTCAGGAGTTACTTCATATTTGTGAGTGGTTTAGGATTGCTGTAAAGCTTTGAGATTGAACCCACAGTTCTACTATTTAATTTGAGTGGGATATCAGCAGGCTGTCATACTGAATACTGCTATATACAGGTAAAATGTAATGTGAAGGTACTTCATTAATTTTAAACAAAAAGTGAAATCTACAGTAAAGACAAATCCACCTCACGGGCCAGAAAGGCGCTGTTCTTAGGCGTTAAGGAAATCTTTTGTCACTCTTTATGGTTTGAGCAGCTAGCCCAAATTTTGATTTTTTTAAGTTATTCTTAGGAAGAAGACTAAGTCAGAAATTGTAATTTAGAAACTTCTACTTTTATAATATGAGAATATAATTTATAAGAACATGATGGAAAAGGTTTTAAAGTAGCATGAAGTGAAGTATTGCCATTAGTGTAGCAGCAATTTTTTCTTCTGTATTCAGTATTGACACATACAGAATAGGCATCAAATCTGTGACTGGAAATTGATTCTTTATAGGGAAAATCCAATATCTAGTTCCTTGTGTTTCTCATTCCTAAGAAACAGGACAAGCTTTGCCTATTTGGATACAGCTTCCCCCCACTCATTTTTTAATTGATTCTGTTCTGAGTCTTAAGAAATGTGTGGCTTGGTCCTCAGTGCCATCTTAGCTACCTTCAATGAGGAGAGCTAGGAATTCAAAATAAAGTGTCTCATAGGTTATGTCTGCTAACAAATTTCCACTAATTGACATCAAACTGGTTAATTTCCATATAATAAGTGTTGATTGATTCAAGGACTTGACTCAGCTGGCCAAGACTGTCCTTACAATGATCACTTATGGGCTACCTTTTTGGAACACAGTGGAATATTTAAGGTCTTGCCAGATTTCAAGGATGCTGGGAGTTGGAACAATGTTTTTAATCTTGGCTACTAATTACGTGGCAAAGGTATAAACTGGGCTTTGCAAATCATTATTTCCATTAGAAAGGTGTTGGAAGCAATTCCACTGAGGGCTTCCCTCCTATTTATGCAGCTGTTATTCCCATGGGAGGAGGCCATTGCAGTCGTGGCTGAAACATGGGCTTCTGTTCTGTTTCCACAGCACTTGGAAGAAAAACAAAACAGGACTAATGAAAAACACACACGGGAAATGCTTTATTATTTCATCATCCTCACCTACTGAGATCTGGCACCACTCTGTGCTTAGGAAGAACTTCTCCCGCCCTCTCTCTCTTGCGCGCAGTGTGGTTGTATAAGGCTGACACTCTGTCATTTCCTGTCAGATCATTTCAGAGGAATTTGCTCTTATTTCCTCCCAGCCTCATCCCCTCCTCCTGGCCTCAGCCTTGGCTGCATGCCCCAGCAGCCATGCTGTGTTTACTTAACCGCATGGAGCGCTGGGCTGCCTTGGCTAGAAATGCTGGGGCAATGTGCACACACGCACATCGTGAGCTCGCTTGCAGGACTTCACATTCACACTCAGGAAACAGACAACAACTCTTTTGTGAAGAAAGCATACAAGGTCCAAAGCTAAACCTTATGCAGGGTCTTTGTAGACTGTAGGCAGGTGAGTTCTAAACTGTTTCACTAGATGTGGACAAAAAGAAAACATTTTTTTTGGCCCACAATTTTCTAAGTAAATTTACCCTCAAAGATGCATTTTTGGTCATTGCACATGTTCAAATTGAGGTGTATTCTGAATTTATCTGTGTATCATGGAATTCATAGTACGTGACTAGTGGTTAATTCAACAAATATTGTTAGGATTAGCCAAACAAGCCTGGCTCGAATATATGTACCTACAGCACTGCATATATATACATGGTTACTACAACTAGTTTTTCTACTTTGTCATACGTATAACAGACTGGATAGATTAGCTAAAATGACCAAGCCTTATAAATGGGGTAGAACTATTTTAGCACCCAACAATAGTGTGAAAATAAACCATGCAGAAACAGGGCATTTATACTTGAATGATATGTGAGCTTTTCAGTGGGTAAAATGGTCACAGTTCATGGTTTAAAAAAAAAGTAGCCTTAAGTCACTAATAATCTCCACACCAAGATTTATGTCAATGGAGAAAAAGAACTAAGTAAACTATCTGACTGAGAAGTCATTTCTTCCTTCCCTGGCAGCATAGGGTTTGTTTAAACACTGTTAGGAGAAGGCTAATTAAAATAATTTTTCCAGAAGTCTGGGAGATTACTAAATCCAACACCAGCACAGTGTTCTTGATCTGGAATAACAATTTGTTTCCTCATATAAATGAGAAATTTCATACTGATACAGAAAATTAGAAGTCAGAGAGAGAAATACTTCCTTCTGACATAGTTGTAACAATAACCATTATTTTGAGTAGCAGTCATAAAATAAATGATAGTTGATATTTTATGACAACATTCAAGTTTTATTTAATATTATTAGTGATGTTTATTTAATTTAAAGCTAATGGGCTATCTTCCAGGCCAGAGCAAGAATGGTTTCCATTCCACTCACTTATGATAGACTTTTCCTGACCAGAATACTGTAAAAATTTAGAGAAAAATCCTGCAGTCACAATCTATATGAGATTCTTTACTCTCATTAGCTGGAATTAACATTTAATCCATGTCCTTTTGTAATCAATATAAGGTAAACAATTGCAGTTTTTATTTATGATTCATATCCTTTTTCATTTCTCAGTGCATTCTACATTCAGTAGAGAGAAATAATGGATACAAACAAGAAAACAGCAGGATTTATCTCCATTTTCTGAATATTCAGAGTCTTGAGTCTTAAAATCTAATATTAACACAACTTCTAGAATTTTCCACTTTCTAAACTTATGAAATGGGAGTTAGAGAAATCCCCAATTCCCAAGCTAAAATTAACTTGCAGTATTAGAAGGCTTGCTCATATGTCTGGAAGTGTGCTATTAATTTTGCAAAGTAGCTATGTCAGGTAGGCACAGCTCTTTCTTCATTAAACCAATTTACCAGATATGATACTTTAATTTTCCCAAGTAATCATGGCAGAATTATGAACACATTTTCTACATTTTTTCCAATTTGGATCATGTTTTTGTTAAGTCAGAGGTACTCTCATGTACATTTGTTAGTTTGTTTTCAGGACTATCACTATATACTTTTAGCTCTCTTGAGTTTATTTATATTCCTACATTTCTAGTTCCTTCATAGTGGTGACTAACCAAAACAGTAAGTTATCTCAGTGGAGAAATTTTAAACCAAAAAGAACATACAGTGTTGTTTAGCTCTGAATTTATTTTTTTTAAAAGAGAAAACATAAGGCATGCAAGAGTAGCTTGCTATTCACAGCAAAATAGCTAAGAAAATTTATCACAAATGCTGACATCTCATCTGAACATAATCCTGCTCACAAACACCAACAATAAAGATGTTCTTAAGTTTTACTCATTACTTAAAAGTATTCAGGAATTCTTTTTAACTCGGTTTACTATGTAGAATTTCCTGTAAGCATGCATTACATGGTACTCAAAAGTCTGAGCTGTTTTTCTTAGAGGTGATTGGACAGGACATAATACCAGCCTTGACATTTTATGAATTTTGTCATGGACTGTATGGTCTCACTGTCTCCTCTTGAAATACGTGTTTCTCTCTTGCTGGGACAATCTGTGAGAAGGAAGAAAACTGATTACTGATGATGGGAGCTGATAAAAGTGATTACAACACAGAGAATCAGGATGTTTGAGTTCACTGTCTTACTGCAAAGCGGGAGTATCCATTCCTTTTTAAAATTTCTTGTCTAATCTGTTCTTAAAGTCTTGCAGTGATGGAAATTCCTTATCTGCAGATTATATAAAAGCCTAAAAGCCTATCTAATACCTATAAGATCTTATTTTAAATATGATGTTTGGAATGAAGAGAAGAATTGAGGTTTTCCAGGTGGAGATAGAGGACTTGAAAAGTTGCTGAAGTGGCCAGAAAAGGATCTCACTAGCCACCAGTGACTAGGGCCTCAGAAACTATAGGAAGTGGGCAAAAAGAAAGTTAGGATGGAACCCTAGTACTGAAGATCAATAACAAAGTAGTTTCTAGTAAGTGTATGCAGAAAGAGAAAAAAAAATCTGAGGCAATAAGCCTAGAAGAAGACATCTAGCCTAGAGCTATGACGACTCATTCCTCTGAAGCTTCTGAAGGGCATAATTAAGATGAAAAAAGATCTACTGTAACCTTCTATAGTATCTTCTCAAATGGTACTTTTTTTCCTATTCTGGGAACTGTAATTAAAACTATTTTGGCAGAGAAGACATATACACTTATCATGATAGGCTTTATGACTTATTAACCAGAAACAGCAGAATGACTGACACAGCATCAACAGTAGCATAAAAACTGGAAGATTGTTCTACTGAAAATAATTTTTGTGATCTAGTATTTTCCAAGGGAGTGAACAGAGGGATGAATTTCATATCTATTCTGATGCACAGTCTGTAGATGAAATCTCGGATTGCACTGCTATACTACAAGTATTTTATTATGATTCTAAAAACCTCAGTCAGTATATACCTTCATGTATAGGTCACAAAGTAAGTCTACCAGCAATTGTTCACCTAAAGGTGACCTAAGAGTAAAAAAGGTTCCTCTTCTGAACTTATGTACAGAAATAAGGGGATGTTAGATCTGTCAGTAAACAGAAAACATCAGTAGAAATATTTTTAAAATGCACAGTTTGACAAAGATTTAAAGGAAGTGAAAAAGCATATTCAGGCAGTGATGAAGTTATATGCTATGCAGCTGGGAAGAAAATACGAAAGCTGTTCTCTCCTGCATAAATAATCTGAAACCTATTAATGTTCTTGGACAACAAAAGCAATGTGATGACTTTAATAGTACACTCTGAGTCCAATCATCAAGCTGAATTATGCCCCATAGATGTGCTGAGATCTTCCTGCAAGCATAACAGTGGCCAACTGGAGACGGGATGGAGTGTTCCTTTTGTGACTGGTGCCCTTGTGAACAACATATGACCGGAGATGGAGATCACTGTTGGAATGATGGGGAGAGGCATAGCTATGTGGATGAGGCCCCACATGCTCTCAGAACAATTTTGTCTGAATAAACTGGGGTTACACACTTAAGCACTCCTAGGGAAAATACTTTAAAACACATATATAAACCTCAAGGAGATGCAGATAAAGTAGTACAGAATATGAAGCACAAAGCTCAGGATTATGAGATCAGCCTGTCCACATAAAGTAATGCTACCTAAACTGCTATTAAAGTGCTAACAATGTTCTGTCTAGAGAACGTAAAGGCACCCAAAACTCTCTCTGACCCTTACAGAGAATTATAGGAAACATGACAACTTAATGATGAGTTTAATCAAGGTATGGCATTTTTGCAAGTAAAAGTCCTGGATGGGCACAGACAGCATTTATACTTGAGGATTCTGTAAATGACACCTCACACTTTGGAGAGAGGGTCTCTGGAGCAAGGATGCCCAGTGAAGATGGTGTGTTAGCAAGAGCTGGAGGCAGGAGTGACTCAGGCTCTAAGTCAGGAGAGATGCAGCTAATTAATCCTTTTCAGATAACTATTCAGAACATTTTTCCAAAACTGAGTATCAGAATTAGAATTATTTATTTTTGTCAGTGCTGACAGTGTGCTAAGTACCGCAAAAGATTGAGCCCCTGTTTTGAGAGGCTTCCAAAATGAATATTTTTTTTTCCTGGAGTTTGGCCCAATGCCCATTAGTAGCCAAACTGTGATACAGTCCTAGACATAATGTGCTCATTTTCCTCTAAGATGACTGATGATCAAGCTTATGAAGAATTTCATCTATATTACATGGGGACACATATATGCACAGACGTCATGGCCATGTGTCATTTGGGAAACAAGCATGCTTGCAGTATTTTCCAGTGCTGAGGTACTTGCGTTAATGACCTGACTTTTGCTGGTAATATTCGCATGTATAAAACTCACCAGGAAATAATTAGGAACAAAAGATAAAATCATGATCCCATTGGAGTAAAGAGGAATTTTCCTGTTGAATTAGAAGTTTAGAATAACCTCCATTTTGCTAGGTGAAGAGCGGTCAGCTTTTCTGTTCTGCTTTTGTGCTGCATAGGTCCAAAACCTACAGCTGTAGTACTGAAATCTCTTCTGCCAACTCATTAAAAATAAGCTCTAAAAGAAATCATAACTATTAAATAACCTAAAACTTCACATTATTTCTTGGTCTGATTTTTTGAGTTTGAACTGATCTTTTTAATTAAAAAAATAAATCAGAATTTTACTGAGCAAAAAATATTAAAATGTCCTTCTTGTTCTGTCTCATAGATTGATGATTTAAATCTAATGCCACAGAAATCCATGGAATTATATTATTATAAGTTATAGAGAGTGAGAAACCAGATCTGAGTGTTTACAGAAAATTCCGTTACATAATTACCTTTATGTGGTATAGTAAACTGATTATTACCTTACCTTGTGAGATTAGTGCACACATAAGCAGATATGTTTTATCCATGCCTTTAAGAAGGAAAAACGGTGGATACTTTTAAGATGTGTTACTTCAGTGGATTTGAATAGAGTCCTGTTTTTGTGAAATCTGGCTTGAATTCAAGGTAAAACATTGTTTGCCTTCTTTTTTTTTGTCTTCCTGCCCTTAACTATTCCTTTGCAGTGTGAAAATACCACAGTCTATGGTTGATGTCTTCATCACAGTGGAATGCTTTTAAACTTAATGAAGAGTTGCAGTAAATCAGTACATGTCATTCTGTTTTCTATCATCAACACATACATACTTTCTTAGGTATTAATCCCCTCAGAGATTATTAGAAGTCAATAAGACACTTTAGAAATAATTACTATTAACTTTGAAAAGGATTATACCTGGTATCATATCTGGTAGCTATCTTGTCTCCAATGAAACCACATTTGTACATTATTCATTTATGAATTCCTCAGATGAATACAGAGCTTATGGCATTTAGCCGCAGACCATGCTTTAGGATTCTGGAGTTAAGCTTGCATTTTATGCAGAACTGGGGTCTTCACTGGATGACTCATTCAAGGAAGGAGTTCACGTCATTCTGTGTTTGGCACCTACTACAAAGCACTCAGGCACTGCAGGACTTTATAATAATCATAAAAAATATCATGTTGATTTTTATTTTTCTGTTGGCAGGTGGCCAAGAGGGCCAAAACCATCTTGGCCCATATCAGAAATAGTATGGCCGGCAGGAGTAGGGAAGTGATCATGTCCCTGTACTTGGCACCAGTGAGCCCACACCTCAAGTACTGTGTTGAGTTCTGGGCCCCTCACCACAAGAAAGAGATTGAGTTGCTGGAGCGAGTTCAGGGAAGAACAACCAAACTGGTGAGGAGTCTGGAGAACAAGTCCTGTGAGGAGTGCTGAGGGAATTGGGATTGTTTATTCTAGAGAAGAGGAGGCTGAGGGGGAGACCTTATTGTCTTAAGGTCTCCGGCTCCCCATTTGTCCCACCATGCCTGGCCATCCTGCGGGCCCATATCCCAGCACAGCCCTCATCTGTTCCTGACCCAGAGGGGTGCCCGGTGCCTGCCCAGCTGCCCTGCCCCACTCCTGTTGTGTGCTACCCACACAGCTGTACGCAACTGATAAACTTGCAAGTAATGTTTTAGTGTGACTGTGGTTCACTGCTCAGAGCTCTGCTGGTCAGTCTGAGAAACTCACCTTTAGAGAAGGGTGCTCATCTCATCACATACAAAAAATAGCAAATAGCTTAAACTCAAACTTGGGTGTCTCCTTCCCTGAACATGGAGAACTTCTGATTCAAATCATAATTTTTCAGACCTCTCTATGGTTGTGCAAAACCAAATCAATTGGTTCTGTCCCTTCTTAGCTGTAGCCTTTGCAAAAACTTGAAAGCTGGATCTTCTAAGAGCAGGGAGCTGGGCAAGCAATTCCACAGGTACTGTCAACTCTCAAATTTGCAGTTTTAATATCCTTAAACTGGTCATTTTCTGGGCAAATGCACAAGTTGAGTTTGGTTATCCTTTTTTTTTATATAGCAACATAGTTAAATCCTAATTAAACGTACCATACTTTAAACATGCCTTTTTCAATACTGAGAGTGATGAGTAAGGCAGGTTGCTGTATTTTCTTCAGGTATTGCTTTTTAAAGATTACAAGAAAACTAACAAAGGGTCAAAATATTTGTGAAAGCAATGCAAAAAGCCAAACAATGCAAGTATATTCATTATGTCCAACAAAGTTTTACAATATAT
The DNA here is from genome assembly GCA_027560015.1 of Chloroceryle amazona. NCBI lineage: Eukaryota > Metazoa > Chordata > Aves > Coraciiformes > Cerylidae > Chloroceryle > Chloroceryle amazona. The sequence goes on from JANHFX010014529.1 coordinate 52,170, forward strand.
TTGTTTATGGGGTTGTACCTAACCAAGGTTACTAGCTTATTAAGGAGGTTACTATGGAAACAGTGAAACAGTTTCACAGGTTTCTGGATTGCCCTTCTCATTTTGGCTTTATTATATTCCTTGTTGAAAAATAAACTGTTCAGTCTCTACAAATAAATAAGTCTCTTTCTGTGCAATAGGCATTTAAGATTGTAAATAACATCTTGAGATTTTAACAACATGTTAGAAGTCCATTTAATGGTTTATGTTCTATGAGGATACAAAATATTTTATGAGATTTTTTTGGTCTTGAACCAAGGTTAATGCCACCTTAATTGGCAGCGCATTGTTAGTATTCAGATTTTCTGTCTTAAGGCCCCAAGTAATAAACCTGTAGTAGAAAGATACCTGACTGACAGGCAGCATAAGGTAGGAAGTATCTTAATAAAACCTGAATTAAAAGCATATTTTAAAGAATAATAAAAACCTAAAATAACTGTTTATAAAAATTGGTTTCATGCATATTATAAACAGCTCTCTGAGGATGACACTGGAACAATGTCAAGAGGACACTATGTACCCATGAAGTGGGATGACCCTTAGCAGATTCTGCAGGAGTTCAGCTATTGTTCAGACACTGCTTTGCTTTCTTCACTGGAGGCAGATGCTTTTCAGATAAGATTAAGGCCTCAGCCAATAACTGCTTTGGCTCTCAAGCGGTGGCCTTAGAATTTAAATTAATTTGAATCAACTCTTTCTAGCTGTCCTAGTTAAGAAGAAATGCTCAAATTATTAATTTACAGTAACAAATATAGAATCATAGAATCATAGAATAGATTGGGTTGGAAAAGACCTCCAAGATCATCGAGTCCAACCCCTGATC
>JANHFX010014530.1:0-53597 GCA_027560015.1 Chloroceryle amazona
GGTGGGGCAGCGCGTGCAGGTGGCCGGGGGTCGGAGAGGCGGGGCAGGCGCGCGCGCTGCCATGACCGTCCCTGCCTCCGCCCCTCAGGTTTGTCATCGTGTCGCCAGCAGGGCCCCGCGCGACCGCACCAGTAACGGCCGCCCTGCGCGCGCGGCCGGGGGAGGAAGAGGAAGAGGAGGAGGAGGGATGAGGATGAGGAGGAGGGATGAAGAGGCCGCCGTTGCATCCGTGACCGCGGTGTGAAGAGCGCGAGCTTGGGACGGCCCCTTTCCCACCGCCGGCGCACAAGCTGCTCGGTTGGGGGGCGGGGGGGAGGGCGAGAAGGAGGTGTCTGTGTGTGAGACAGTGTGGAGATGAGCTAAGCCCTGTCCCCTGGAGCCGCCTGAGGAGACCCGGCTCCCTCCCCCCTACACCCCTGCCACCGCCATGGCTCACTCCCCCGTGCAGACGGGCCTGCCGGGGATGCAGGTGAGGAGCAGCGGGAGAGGCGAGCCCCAAGGGCAAGCTCGGACACGCACGCCCGGCGGCGGGCGGGCGAGGGCGGAGGGTGAAGCGGGTGATGGGTCTTCGCTGCCGCTCTCTGCGGGGAACGGTGCGTGTCGGTGAGGGGGCTCCTTGAGGCCGAGGGATAGGGCGAGGGGAGAAAACGTCGCTTTACTCCGACTCGGCCCCGGGGGCTGGGGGGAAGGAGTGGAATCTCGTAACCCGTGGAAACGGAACGTGCTGTCAGCACCTCGCGTAATGCCTATCGAGGTTCCTCCGTATGGTGAATCCGTCCCTCCCTTTCTCCTTCCTCAGTAGCCTCTGTTCCGCTGCAAGTTTGCGGAGCGGTGCGTGGTTTGTCTCCCCCTCCTTTCGTCCAGCAGTTCTCGGCGTTTTAATTCATGAACCGAAGCGTATCTTGATGGGCGATTTTAGGTCCCGTTGTTTTGACGTGGTTAGGGGAAGCATACATAAAAACGGGTCCTGAAAATGTTGACCTTCAGCGCATGCTGCAGTGCCCATTTGTGTGGTGCTGGCTAGTGGGAGTGCTGACTGAGAGGGGTGTTTGAGGATGGTGTTTTGCTCTCAGAGTTGGTTAGCTGCTGTTGTTACGTGATGGCATTTGCTGATTCTGTGTTGTAACTATATTTTTGAAATAACTGGTGTTGTTTTCTGGTGACTGAGCTGGCTTTTCTCTCTGTTTTTCTTAGTCCAAATAGAAACTACTGACAGTAAGAAAGAAAGAAAAAAAAAAAAGAAGATTGTTGCTATCTGTGTGTTGTTATTCTGATGTTTCCAACATTTTATTAGAAATTTCCCTGCCCCAACCTCCGAAAGAAAAACTGGTGAATTAATCTTCTATATTGAAAGTTGTGGGGTTTTTTTTAATCACTTGTTTTCAGTATTAATTTACTCTGGTTCATTTTTCCATGAGTCAAGAGTCTAAGTCATGAATCTTTTCCTTGCATAACCTGAGGATTTGAATTGAAAATGTTACATGCTTAGGCATAGCACGAATTATATGCTCAGGCATAGTACTGGATGGCAACTAGAGTACGTAGGGCCTCACTCTGAACTGGTTTATTTATTGCTCTGTAGGTAATGCCGCTCAGCATTCAAGTTCACCTTCCAAATATGAGCAGTTTGCTGATTGTCAGGCACAGCAAAGTAAGGGATTCTTGCTTTGGCTAGGGCTAGATTAACGTTCCTTCTTTTTACACTTTTGAAACGTGTTATAACCAAGGTGACTACTTACTTTGAAACAATCTGTAATATTTTAGAATTCAGAAGTCAGATTTGTAGCTGCCTCGAAATGAATGATGATTATTCCAGCAATATGCCTGTACTGCTTATATGTGTCACTGCAGGACCCCTCTCAGGACCTGTGGTTTTTATTGACTTGGCTTTGTAATGCTGCTAGCTGTACTAAATGGGTAGTTATATAGGAGTTTTGTTAGTTCACATAATTTGGGAGTTTACTTCAAATTTCTTTTTATTCGGGACATTGTTATTTTTCTCATGAATTTTTATTGTATTATGAGTTTCTCAAAAAAACCCCCCAAACATCAAAGTAAAGATCTGATGATAGAGACCTAAAGTCTGTCAGCAATGTGAATACTACATGTTAATTTTGTGCAGTCAGTTCAAGATTTCTCTATCCATTGCCATTCTGTCAGAGTATGTAGCAATATTATAGTGGTCTTTTTTTCAGTACATGATTTTCTTTGATTTTACTTGTCCGTAAATGTTCAAAGAGTAAGGTACATACAATATGTGACATCTACTTAAAAAAGACAAAGGTTGTGATTTGGGTCTCTTTAACATGTAGAGGAGCATGAAGTAGAGCTTAGTTCTCTGAGTTATAATTAAATCCCCCCCCAAATCACGGGACTATCTTTTCCTTTTATGTAGTGGGATTCCTCCTCCCCACCTACCAGCTTCGGCAACAAACGGTGTAAGCAGTGTCGGTGAGAAGCTATACAGCTTTCTCCTATGTTCTTTCCTGTACTTACACAAGAGAGCAGTCAGTATCCTAGCATGAAGAGGAGTAACCTCTTGACCCCAAAAAAATCATATCCAGGCACAATGCTTTATTAATGCTGTTTGTCTTGAGCAGAGTAGTGTGTAAATAGAGCAGAGAAATGAAGGATTAATGTATTTCACTCTGAACAACATATCTGATCGATGTTTGAAGAGTGATGCATAAAAAGTGAGTGGGTAGAGAGTGAGCCAAAGGAATGAAAAACTGGAAGAAATGTAGGATGGTGCTGGAAGGTTCTCAAACCCTAAGGTTTGCTCTCTGCTGCAGAGTGGGTACGTTGTAACCTGAATAAGAGTTGGGCTTTGACCTAAATTTTAATGCTTGCAAGTAAGTTTGGACTCAAAGTTTATGCTGCCCTACGTTTAAGGGCTTTGTGTAGATAGGACTTTGAATGTGTGGCATGAAGGTGCATCATTACTAATTGAGACCACGTCTTCCTGCTTTCCTGCATTAATGTGTATGGAAGTGGCCCAGGAGAATGCTCGTCTGTCTATAGTGCATGAGGTTTCTGCAAGGCTGGCTTCGAGTAAGTGCATATGACCTTGATTTTTAGACTGGCTTGCCTTTCAAGGCAGTGGTAAGCTTCTTCTTCTTTATGGAAGCTGTATTTTAAATAATAAAGTATTGTGCTTATAAATTTATGTAAGGTTGCTTGGTGAACTGTAATGTATTTTGAAGTGTGTTAGAGCGTGTTGGACCAAAAAGCTCAGGAAATCCAGGCTGCAGAGAAAATCTTAATGTACAAAGCTACAGAACACAGTATTCTACTATGTTAACATGTTGGATATGTAGCAGCAGCCTGTTTTAAAATAATCTTGAATGATGCAATGCTAAAATGAATAGTGATTAAAATGTCTTTCTCCTCTCTTTCCCCACTTAAAAAGTTTTGGTGCATCTAGTTGTATCTTTCTTTGGTTTCTGAAGCTGGAGAACCAGAAAAGCAGTTTTTTACTGCAGCTTTTCAGTGTAGTTCTGTGTGAAATAACTGTAGAACAGATTTTATTAACCTACTTTAAAATGATCCTTATAAGATAAATGGTTCCATCAGCTTCAGATCCCAGTGAAGTGAGAAAAGTCCACGGGTGGTTTGTCCTTTTGGAGTTCGTTGTGTTCAGTCAGTACAGTGGCACAGTTAGAATGGATCTAGGTATGACCTCGAGTTGTAATTCTAGATGTTTCCACAGTAAAGGTAATAAAAAGTTTCAAACACACTTCTGTGGCATAATGAATACTGATAGACTGCAGATTTACTGATGAGAAATAATTAGTCACCTCCTTTTTCCTGTTTTTTGTCTCCTAAAGGGGGGAAAAAACAGACAAAAAAACCCAAGACTATCCAAACCTAAATGCCCTGAACTTTTTTATTTTTTTTATCCCCAGAAAAATATTTTTCTGAGAAGGTTTATTTGTCTTTTTAGATGTACCCGTATGTCAGCTTCATGAAATTCCTAAGGTGCTTTTAAAATCATCTTTAAGCCAAAGTATCTTCTATGTGATAACAACTTCTCTTTCTCTTCCTCCCTTTCATTTTTTTGGTAACAATAACTATGTTTATGTAGTAAGTTATTTTTGTTCATTCTTAATTGTTATTTTCAGTACAACAGCTCCGGGTTCTTCATGCAAAATGTAAATAAGCATTGACTTTCACACTGTCTTGCCACTTAAATTTAGTTAAACTTCTAAATTTCTTGAAGCGACTTGACAAATGAGCAGAAAGGAAGGGTTGTTAAGTATAAAGGCACCATTTCTTGCTCTGAAAGTTTCTGAACTGTCAGTTCGCTGGAGATGGGAAGTGTGTTTTGGGAAATACTGCTATTTACTTACATGTTCCTGCAATGTTCCCAAGTTGTTCACTTTTGACGGCTGTAGGAGAAGTGTTCCTTTGTTCTGATCCAGCATGGCTGTTCTTTTACGCTATGTGCATTACTGTCTTCCCTATTGGAACTCTTTCTCTTTTTACAATAAACTGTTGTAACTACTTAATGTGTGAGTTCTGTTTGTGGTCATTGCAGATTAGGTTGCTAAATCAAAGGCACTGGAAAGGCCATGTAGCCTCTGCTGCTTTCACTTTGCAGCTTCAGTATAGAAGATTAATTTTCCCAATTTAATTTTTTTGGAAAGTCTGTGGTAGCTGTTACTGTTTAAGTTATAGTTAGATAAATACTTTGCAGTCAATTGTAGCACTTAATTATTTGTTAGATCTTTGTATCATTACAATCATGGCTATTCAGTTTTAAAATATCCTGGGGATAGATGTCCTGATTCTTTGGCATGTACAAGCACAGAGGACTTTTAATTTGTGAACACAAAGTCAGCCTCTGGTCAAAGGCTGTCAGATCTTTGAAACAGATGTGTGGAGTTCTTTTAGAGAAGCAAACACTTACCAGCAGTGGATCTATTGAAGTTGTTACACTTGACTTCCCAGTATATAGTGAATATGTGGATACTAAGGTTTTTTTCCTCAAACAGCCCCAAAATCTTGCTATTAACACGTGTGGAGGAGTTACAGTTCAATTTCTTTGGACGTGCTACTGTGGGTGATTTCTTGGTCTTGTGCTTTACTTAACTTCCTAGGAAGTCATTGTTGCAGGGGAAAGCTTCAGTTTGGATAATGTTATTAAATCCCAGTGCTGTTAACCCAGACTGTACTTTTAAAATTACTTCAGCCTGGTTTTCTCAGTCTTTAAGCTTCTCTGTTTCTTTCTACTTGTGGCTTTTGCAGTGCTTTTTCTGTTGGGTGGAAAATAAGTGGTATAGACTGCCCTGTTTTTGGGGAGCAGCTTTAGGTACTGTTATTGTTCTTGGGTTGACCTCATCCCTTCATGAATAGCTGAAGAATTTAATAGGACATCTTTTTGCAATAAGGATTGAAAATAGTAAATCTGTATTTTTTATTAATTTCTGTTACATTGTTTCAGCATTTCTGTGGTTTTGGAGCTCTCTGGAATTCTTTTTAATTTTAAATGTTTATATATAGGTAAGATGGGGAGTTTACACAGAGGTAGAAGAGGTAACGAAAGCATAATTTCTAAAGGCTGAGCTTGCAAAATCTAGTTTTGGATCCTTGCTGTGATATCAGTCACATCCAAGATGGTTGATGGGCCTTTTCTGTTACTGAATGACAACTGTCAGTGTCACCTTTCTGTCTTAACTGTTGTCTCACCATTAGCATCAATGACCTCTAAAGAGAAAAAACGTATTTCCATCAGTGGCCTTCCAGAACAGGTAAATAGATACTTCTCGGACCACTCAGGCTAGTCATACATGATGGCAAGTTTCACGTACCAGTTTCATGTTTGAGTAAGATGCCCTTTTAGTCAGTCGTCTTTGTTCCCCAGAAATACAAAGGACTACTGATGCCATGAATGCATTTAAATACTGTGAACTGAATAGTGGAATTATGAGGGTAAGTGTACAAGGCTTTAATGTCAACTTTTCTGTAGTGGCATCTTTTGTGTTTCTGAGATAGGAAATGGATATATGTATCTTGACAGTGGTTTAAAATTTTGCTTAAAGTATTTTCAGGCTCTCTTTGGGGGTGGGGGTGTGAGGGTGGGGATGTACCAAAGACATATGAACAAAGCCAGCAAGGCATCTAATATAAAATCCAGCATCCTAGAATAATTTGACCTGGCTATTACTTTTGTGATGATACACCTGCTGGCACTGCTGGAGAACTATTTAAGTGTTGTTGTGTGTGACTAAAAGTATTATCAAAACCTCTTTTACTTTGAAACTTTTTAAATGAGGACTTTGAGTTTGTTTGTATATATCTCTTAATTTGGGGTAAATTTTCATGTGTATGTATGCACCAAACAGAGACAATGCACTAGGAAGCATAACTTCAATGTGCTGAATTTGAGATGTAGAGGGAGAAGTTCTGTAAGGTAATATTTAGTTTTATAAGAAGAAGATGTAAGCATAATAAAAATAAAATTACTCTATACCACATGAAAACAGCCCCAGAACAGTTTTAATCTTGTGTTTCCGAGCCTATCATTAAAATGATCTCCCTTTTTGTGTAGGAAAAAGTTGCTTTTTATGGTGGACTTCAGCTTCCAATTTCCTTTTATTTTTGGTACAGAGAAGCTTGACTGTGAGTGTAGAAACTTCATTTTGACAAAATTGCTAATTGACTTAAGCAGATGTGTTTGGGTTGTATGCCTAATTGACTCTTGAGCCATGATCAGTGTGAGGTGATGGATTGCTTTAACAAGTTAGCCGACACCAGAAAAAAATCTGTTTTCCCAGGCTTGTTTTAAGCTTTAGTATATTACATGAAACCAAACTCCTGGATATTTTCAGGATGCATAGTTCCAAACCCAGATATAAGTAGTTTAATTTTGAAGAGGTGTACTGAATAGACAGTCTTTTTAGTGAATTTGCTTTCATAGGCCAATACTTTGTTTATTGGAAGTATCTGTGCATGGAATTGTTCCTGCTTAGTGGACAAGAACAGATCTGAGAGTAGTGAATGTTTAGGTTGCAGAAGCATCAGGTAGTTCTATACTAATGTAGAATCAACACATGGAACAAAGAGCCTTCTGCAGTCTAACTGTACAGAAAGTCAGACTCAAAACCTGGAAATTTGGGAAACATTTGTGCTCCCCTATATTCATCCATTTGTCTAATGGTGGGAATTTCCACAGAGCCAGTATTTTTTTTATTATTTTACCAATAGCTTAGCTAATTAAGAGTGATTTTTCTTTTATTTATTTTTTTTAAAACTGTGTTTGATCTTTTTAGCAAGCGGAAACAAGCGAGAGACATTTGCACTCTTTTCCTTAGCTGTCTTTCTCTTAACGCTTAGAATACATTTTGGGTTTCACTACTGTGCTTTGTCTGTTGATGATACTAGTTGGTTGTTTTCATTGTGTGCTCAAGGCATGGAGAGATTTTTCAGTTGCAGTGATTTACATATTAAAAGTTTAAGGGATGGAAAGGAAGAAGGTTATGAAAGCTTTTAGTGATATTACCTTAAAGAAAAACAAAACGAACCACCAACAAAAGAAAGCCTGAGAAACTATTCAGAACTTCCACATATCTCATTGGAATTTATTCTTTCTGAACGCTTGTAAGAAACAGGTTATAGTTACGTAACTGTTAATTTTGGTATTAAACTCTTGAACACTAAGACGCTTTCTGAATGAAAATCTGAATGAAAAATAACAAAATTGCAGTGTGATTTGTGCAGGTGATGTTCCACTCAGCATATTGTATTAGTTCAGAGGGAATTTGAAAGCATGCTTTGGTTACAGATGTTACTGATAAAGAACTGAATGTTTTGTATTCAGAATCTCAGATAAGCACATCTTCCTTGAATTTAAATGGAAAGAGTATCACACAATGTCTGAGTAACACTTTTATGATAGGCTAACTTTCGGCAACTCCTTTATTGTCCTTGGGAACACACTAGAATTCTGTTCAATCTAGTTAGAAATCAGAGCAAGGCAGTTGAACTATGTGAGAATCGTGAGTATTAGTACGGCAATTGTGATTATCTACATTTAGCCCGAACCTGGGGCTAAACGACAGTAATTGGTCTATCACCCAGTGACCCCTCCCCAGCCAAGCAGGAGGATTGGGAAAAGGAGACTCACAGAGTGAAATGAAAACAGATGTAATGAAACAGTCAAATTTATAGCAATGCCAGCATAGGGTAAGCAAAGGTATAGTCAGCCCAGCAAATGTACAGTGGTCACAATAAATGGGAAGGCAGGATCAGGAGGCCCTCTCAAGCTCAGCAAACCTCCCCCTTTCTAATGAGCTTGACATTTATAGTCTGGGATGAAGCTATAGCCAGCTCAGGTCACTGCCCTGGTTGACTCCCGACAGCTAATGGCCTGAAGACCATGGCAAGCCTATGATTCTGTCCCAGTGAAACCGGGACAGTGGTGTGTGATACATGGGCTTTATCCTCATCTGTTTGTGACATCTAAAGTGTTTGAGAGATGCAGGATTTTACAGCTTTAATCTTTGCTTCCTGCTTTGCCTCCCATTATGACCTACTGAATTTTCTTGGCAGAATTTATGGCAGTTGTTCCTTTTTACGTTAGTTAATATATTGTTAATTCTTCCAATTGTTGGCAATTTTTCCAAGAGAAAAGCAATTTCCTTATGGTAGTATATGTCTCAGTTGAATAATTACAATATTGGAGAGGGAAAATGAGAAACACGGAATGTGTATGTTTGAAGAATAAAAGAACAATTGTGTTCTTTTTGATCATTGACAAATTCTCCATGAAAATAGGTGGATCTTAGTTTTACACCTAGTTAGTATAGATGAATGCTTTCATTCTAGTTTTTGTACCTTTCATTAAATGTTTTGCTGATTAGTCTTCTAAAAAGAAGACAAAAATCAGTTGCTGCTATTCATGATATAAAATGGCTGATTTTACTCTATTATCAATAGATGAAACTGAGAAATAACTGCCTTTGGTTCACATTTTAAGGCTTCTGAAAAAATTATTTTCTTGTGTGTTATTTTTGTTTTTTTTTTTTTTTCTTTATTTCTTGTGTATTTAAAAGTCCTAGCCTATAAATCCAAATACTTAAATATGGATTTAATGCTTCTAATCCAAATTTAATACTTTTAATCCAGATACTTTAATATGGACTGCCCAGGGAGGTGGTAGAGTTGGCCCCCCTGGAGGTGTTTAAGGAAAGATTGGATGTGGCACTTAGTGATATGGCCTAAAGAGACCTTATTGTGGCCTTTCAGTACTTAAAGGGGCGTGTCAGATGGGGACAGACATTTTAGCAGGGCCTACCTATTGTGGTAAGACAAGGGGTGATGCTTTTAAAGAAAAGGAGGGAGATTTAGACTAGAGAGAAGGAAGATATTTTTTACATTGAGGGTTGTGAGACACTGGCCCAGGTTGCCCAGAAAGGTGCCCTATCCCTGGAACTATTCCAGGTGAGGTTGGTTAGAGCTCTGAGCACTCTGCTCTAGTTGCAGATGTCCCTATTCCCTGCAGTGGGGGTGGACTAGATGACCTTGAAGGGTCCCTTCCAACCCAAACTATTCCATGATTCTGTGAATAGAATTTGTCTTTTTGGGTTAGTTAGCTGCTCTTTGAAAATACAGGTAGGGCTTGATATAATGCAGTAAAACTGATTAACTTATTTTCTGCATATTGCCTTTTTCATTTCAGTTTCACTAATTGGAAGAAATAATCTTGTGTCTTGTATCAGTTATTGATATATGGTGTATATATATTGGTGAAAGCAAAATCTTGAAAGCTACGAGAAAGGTAAAATGATGGGTAGCAAAATCCGAGGCTTCTCATTCCTGAAAGTAGTTTTTCCTCATGTGAAACCATCTTATATGGGTATTTTGTGAGATTTCTTTTTTTTTGGTTGCAGCTACCTCTGTGGGGGTAAAAGTAAAAATGAAAGCTTAATAGTGGTCTGTGTTGAGGTGAATAGGCTTTAGATGGTTTTTGGAAGATTGCAAGTGGTGATACAGGAAGGCCTTTGCAGTGCTACTTCTGAAATGGTGAGCTGCATGAAGAAGGATGGCATCAAAGGTGCCAGCTGTTTACTTTGGCTTTTAGGCTTGAAGTTGTCTCTGTGCTTGAGAATATTGCCTGTATGCTAGATTTCTGGTCTTTGGTCTTTATAGAAATTATGTGCAGCGAGGGTATCTCTTTTCAAAAGAAATGAAAGTATTTGCACAGTAAAATTTATCAGTAAAAGGTAATTGTTGGTGTGATAGAAATAGTATATCGCAGAATAGCTGAGATTGGAAGGAACTTCTGGAGCACATCTAGTCCAGCTTCTGCTCAGAGTAGAGTCAACTAGAGCAGGTTTCTCAGGACCACATCCAGCCTAAGGGTCTAAGAATTTACAACCTGCCTGGACAACCTATTCTAGTGTTGGACTCCCCTTGCAGAAGGAAAGGCTTTTTGGGTGTTGTTGTTGGTGTGGTAGTGTTGTTGCTGGTGTGGTATTGTGTTGTCTGTTTTTCTTTCTGAAGTCTAAATAGAATTTCCCGTATCTCAGTTTGTGCCCATTGCATCTTGTCCTTCCACTGGGCACCCCAGAGTAAAGTCTGTCTCTGTCTTCTTGACTCCTTTCCATAACATATTGACACATAAGACTTCCAACCTCCCAGCCTTTTCTTCTCCAAGCTAAAGAGTCCCCACACTCTTGGCCTCCCCTCATATGTCTGATGTTCCAATCCTTAACCATCTTTGTGGTCTTTCGTTGGTCTTGCTCCAGTATGACCATGTTCTGCACTGGCGAGCCCAGGACTGGATGCAGTACTGCAGATGCAATCTCACCAGTGCTGAGTAGAGGGTAGGATCTCCTCCGCTGACCTCCTGGCAATGCTTTTCCTAATACAGCCAAGGATACTGTTGGTTTTCTTTGGTGCATTGATGGCTTATGTTCATCTGAATGCTAAGGATTTCTCTTTAAAGCCACTTACCCACCAGTCAGTACACACCCTATGCTGGTGTATGGTGCTACTCCTTCATGGGTGCAGGACTTTGCATTTCTCTGCATTAAAGCTCATGAGGCTTCTGTTGACAGACTGCCAAGGTGCCCTTGAACGTCAGCACAAATAACTAGTGTGTCAATCACTCTTGCCAGTTCTGTGTCATTGGCAAACTTGTTGACGCTGTGTTTTATCCAGATTATGAGTGAAGGTGCTAAACAGTATGTGCCCCAGCACTGACTGCTGTCTTGTGACTGGAAAGCTGGACTTTGTGCCGCTGATTTCCTGGCCTCATCCCTGTACCCTTGGACAATGTCTCCATATTCCTTCTGGGGTCACTTGACCCTGCCTCTACCTCTTGTATGCTCTCCCTTTATGTTTTGAGTTTAGTCAGGAGTTCATTTTTCACTCGTGCAGTCTTCCTGTCACTTTTCTTGTGTTCCTGCATGTCAGATGGATTATTCTTTAACTTGGAGGAGGCTATCTGTGATCACTCTTGTAACTAGGACTGTTTTCCCTGGAATTCCTCTGTCCACTCTTCCTTGAGCCTTTCACCAGTAGGACTGAGGAGAAAACCACCTGGGCCCCCACGCTCTTGACCCTCACCTCAAGGGCCATGTAGTCGTGATACACTCCAGGTCTCCCCAGGCTATTTCAGTGGTGTCTGATGTGGAAGCGTAGTATGGGGTAACATAGTCCAAGCACTGAACAAGCCTCAGCAGCCTGTCCAAAATGTCCTAGATAGGAGACAGTGGCAAGTACCAAGCTGTTCTAGTCAGCAGGTGGGGTCAGTGGATGGACATCTTCATCCCTCACAGGGAAGGAGTGTCCCACTACTGTCACTTGCAGCTTCCTTCTGGTGTTGCCATAAAAACAAATGGTTTGTGCACCCTGTTTCTATACTGGATAGGTTTACCCATGTAAATAGTACAAACATTTGAGAGAGAAGTTGATGGGCCTTCTTGTAGAAGATAAAAGTTTTGTTCTTCAGTATGGTAGGTTATGCACCTAGCCTGAGATTTCAGACTTCTTGTTTGCTTCTGTTGAATACAAGTGAAGTACTCAGTGTTTTTGTTACGATCTTCTGAAACTAATTTCTGCACGAATTTGATGGTTTTTTGTGAAAGAAACACCAGATAATCACCACATACGTTAGCAATGAACAAACCTGTAGTAGTGGTCTCAGAAACAACGCCTCTCTTTTCTTTCTCTTCTTGTCTTTTGTTTTTAATCAGTTAAAAGAAGTCTCAGTGCCTAGAATGCGAAAGTGTGGTGATGTGCGCTTATGGGGCAGAGGAAGAAACTACAAAGAGAGTTCCTCAAATGGCAGTGACCTTAAATTCTTTGTCTCTGATTCCAAGTGTTCTTAATTTTGTACTATAACATGCACTAACTGCTAAAAAATTAATATGTGTTTGAAGTACTGACTTTGATGGAAATAATTTGAGAACATATCAGCTGAATGGATCAGATTGTAGGCCTATCTAGTCGTGTTTTGTCTTTCACGGTGGTTATTGGAAGACATCTAAGAAAAAGTGTAAGAACGCAGTAACTTCTAATATTTCTATGGCATTTTTCCATAGCTTCTGCTAAATTTTACTGCTCATGGATTTCCAGAGCCAAAAGTACTTATCTTGATGGATTTTTTTTCTTCCATTAGTTCTCCATCCCTTAATGACTTTGTAGGGCTCACTGTCTGCAGCATCTAATTACACTGTGCATCCAGGTTTATCTGCACGCATGTGAACAAGTTTCATTTTTTTATTTGCAAGTATGGTAAGCAGACAGCAGTGATCACTAACAATCTAAGGCAGTTCACCACGTGGTATTTCATTTTCACCACGAATCTCTGAACCGCTTCAGATGATGGTATTTTGGACTCAGTCTTGATAGGGAATGAGAATTGGACTGACTAATTTGAAATTGATTTGGCAACATGAAAAGTATACAAGACAAGGTGTTGAAAGATGATAATTTATTTCAAAAGAGCAGGCATAGAGCAATTAGAGATCTGCAAGTAAAATCAGTTGCTCAGATAATCTCGAGAACTTAAATGCAGAGATGGCTTCAATTCTAAGTTAAAGAGGAAACTAGTTTTTTAACCATTTTCTAGAATAGTGAGATGAATAACCCTTCTAAAAAGGAGGTTAGAAATAGCTGAATGAGATGCAGAAAAAGACTCAGTCGAAGCTATATCTTAGGTTGCAATAGTGAGGAATAAAGTTTGATCTAAACAGTTTGAATTTCAGTAACATTTTCTGTTGAGCTCTAGGGGCAGTCTGTCAGATGTGAATTAGAGATTCGTAAGAATATAAACATTGTGAGGCGTGTATAGTCTTGGTTATGAAGACTATATATATATATATATTGGAGAGGTGATGTCAGAGTGGATATTACTGCTGTTTTGTCCAGGATTGTTCTTGACAGTTGGTGACTGAAAAGTGACCTTAGTGTAAAAATAGGTAATGTATGCTGATAAAATTTGCCGATGGTACAAAATTGAAAGACACTTGTTATGTTTGAGAGGCCATTACTGGAGATCTACATGACCTTGAGGATTTGAATTACTGACAAAACAGAACAAAGAGCAAGGTGTCGTAAGTACGAATTATTACAAAGAACCTTTGCAATAGGCTGAGAGCAGAGGTTTAGGAAGAGGTGAGTGGGTCTGGTTGGTCACAGCTGAATTTGGGCCATGAGGCCAAGCTGAAGAAACTAGGATTTGAGAATGTATTGGACTATATTTATTCTGAAGAAGTGGGCAATAGTGATGTTAGGTTTGGAGTTAATTTAAATTGCAGTATGTTTTTCTGGCAAATTCAGGTCAAAAGTGATGAATTGAATGTGGAACAAGTACAGAGGTGTTACTTAAGTTATTGGGCGAGTGGTGGCTCTGCTTATGGTAAAATGTAAAGGACTTTGTTCTGCATGGCTAAACAAGTCAGAGACTGACACAGGACAGTTAAAATTGGTGTTTAGAAGCATGAAAAGCTATTTAAAACCCCAAACTAATTCAAGTGGTTATGGAAATTGAAAGTTCTGTAATCATTAGACCTAACTGTTCCAGAATTTGTTTTTGATTTGCCACAATGTATTCTGTGTTGCATTTAGAAGGAGATGTTTTACTGTTAGAGGTCTTGCTCCTTATCAAACAAGGTGATAGCTTTATCCTTTTGCAGATGGTGTTAGTTTTCTGTTCTGGGTTTTCTAGCAACATTTACTGTGCTCAGTTATGTGAAGGGTCTTTTATCGATTCCCTTTTATATTACTAGGAAAAAACCTGTATGCTTAGTGAAAGCTTGCAAAGAGTAGAGTCAGCAAAACTGTAGTGACAGAATCTGTGGAAGACAATTTATTCAGTCGTATAGAGAGAATAGTTACAAAGCTATTTGTTTATTTTGGCTCTGTTGGAAGCATTTAGAAAAAAGTAAATGTGGGGCAAATCCTTTCCAGGTGTGATCTTGGAAAAAATAAATGGGAATTGGCCACTCATATACTTTAAAATTAAAGCATGTTGTTATGTATATGGAGGCCTGATCTTTCAATTTTTGAAATGGAGCAGGTCATTAAAGAGAGACCAATTGGTAATTTTCCAAAAACAGGTTTACGGTAGTTTAAGACTCTCTCTTCAAACACATGGTCTCCTGAGAAGAAAATACAGACCTTTTTACAGAGCACGAGAGGGTTTTTTTATCAACTACTGCTTCCTGTTGCTCAGAATAAAATTCTGGAATGGGAACTTCTATAAGTTCATTTCTTAATTTTAAAAGTCTGATCTGTGAAGGGAAGTTATTTGTTTGGGTTTTTGTTTGTTTGTTTTTATAATAATTTCACAAGTAACGTGCAGAAGGAACTTTTATTAATAATTTATTTTAATTTCAGCTATTATTGAACAATTAACATTTCAAAACAGCTGCAGAATTTTGATTGTAAACAATCAAACAGGATCAATTCTTCCCTGCTTCTCAGGACTTCCAGAAACAGCTACTGTCCCTTGCTTTTCTGGAATTATTAACACAAATGACTGAGACAGTGTTCTTTTGCAGTTGTATAAAACTGTCAGCCTAATACCAGAATCTCAAGAGCTTGACACTGTAAAAATGAAGCTGTGAGTTCTGTAAGTCTCTGAAAATTGTGGTGTCATGAAGTACTGAGCTTTAATGTACAGTCATGATAGATGTCTGAGGGGTTGGCAGGAAAAGGTACAACGGGGTGAATACATATGGCCAACAGATCTCAAAGAGCTGCTGACAGGTAGCCCTTGTATTACTGTCTATATGAAATATTATTGTCCATATGAAAACTGCAGAATGCTGCGACTTCGAGTAGTGCTGGCTTTTTGGTCCCTGGAGGTGAAATACAAATTTTTTAGGCAGTTGTGATTGGGATTGGTTTGTGACTTAACCCGGATGTCTTTGTAATGATGTAATGCTTAGATTCCTGTGGCTACTGAATGGAACTAGAAGGCTTATGTGGATGGATTACGCATGCACAGCTCTCTACATCATATCATCCCAGATTCTAAAGCAGTATGTATGAAAGCACAGACTGATAATTGTCTTCCCAAGCTAAAAAACTGGTGCAAGTGTTAAGGTTATTTTTATTCGTGAAGAATTCTCAGAAAAGACTGCTTTGAATATTGACAAAGGAATATGAGAAGAACTGCTACAGCACCCTTTGGTTCCCAGTTTTGTGATCCCTTATAAATGTTTCAAAGGGTTAGTGCTGGATAAACCACTAGACAAATGACAGATGCTCTCTAGTAATACCTCTCCCTTCTGAAAGGGAATGAGAGAGAATTATGGGTTAGGAAAGAAAACTAAAAGAGCATTAATGAAAATAATAATAAAATGAAACAGGTACAAATCCAATACTGAATTCAAGCCCACTGATGGCAATTACATCACCACTAATGCTTTGGAGCAGGCACTGGGGTAGTCCCAGTCTGGAACCAGGTTCAGGAGCTTGGTTATGGAAATGGATTGGGGAACACATGGATTGGGATCGAAGGCAGAACAGAGAGAGTCCTGCTCAGATGCTGGCCATTGAAGAAGAGAGATTAACCCTTGCGATCCCTCAGTCTTATAGTGACACGACATGTATGGGCTGGAATCCCTCCCTGGTCAGTTCAGGGTCACCTGCCCTGTCCGCTCATCCTCACAGGTGCGGCCTTTTACTTTCTGCAGCCCCAGCTTGAGACACAAGGTTTAGCAGTGACCTTGGTCTGCACAGGAGCGAGTACAAGCAAAAGCCTTTCTGCACACCCAGCCTTGGTAGTAACTCTAAACATGGAGCATAAGCACTGCTGGAAGCAGACACTGTCTGCAAAAATAAGCTGTTATAGCAAGTGCAGTGATTTAGGTGAAAAGTAAAATAAACAGATCTGTCCTAGCTTAAATGGGTACACTCTGGAGCTGTTGGTAGGGGCTGCTGTGTAGCTAAAGCATAACTACATTTGCTGGAAAACATAGTGCCATGCCCTGGTTTCCAAGTGGGAGATGCATTAGCATATTATGTGTGTAGTATTTAATACCGTGTAATGGTATAGAATTCTCATTACATTGAAATTGAAGGAGGAACACCTTTTTTTTGGTGAAAGGGACTTTGATCTCTTGCTCTGTTCCTTTTAATGTCAGAAGAGTGCTAAAACCCTATGTCCTTCTGTTTGTTCCCTGAAACTTGACTTTTGATAGCTTGATGTAAATCAGTGGGGACTTCTTTGGGCTGGTGAAGTCTTGCAGTATACTTAGAAGTGTTTTTTTTCTTCAGACTGAGCTCACCAGTGATCTATTCCTTGGACAATTATCTGAAAACCGTCACGTCTGGTAGCATACTTTATTAGAAGTAGTAGTGTATTCACGTTTTGCGCCCCATACTGATAGAATCCAGACTGCTTCACAAATACACTGCCTGAAGAATTGAGTTAGTTTATCTCTATGCTCAGTCTGTTGCAGCTACCAGGTCCTCAAAATGCCTAATTCATCTGTGTAATTCGGATAACCTCTAGAAAAGCTAAAATATTTTCTAGACTATCTTCCTCTCAGGGCTACATTACATAACCTTTGAGATGTGAGAGCAGAAATAGACAGAAGTATAGGTGGGAGGTGCTGTATAAGCTAAATTTGATTGTTAAAGTGAAAATGTTGGATCAGTGCTTGTCAGTGGTAACTTCAAAATGTTCATTCTCCTCTTTATGCTTCTACAAAGTTTAGCTAAGTATAAACTGCAAGTTTTATGCTTATTTAGACATAACAGAATTTTCTTGTATGAGCTTTTTTCTGTACCAACAATGTATTTTTCACTTAGTATTCATGAACCTCAAGTCTTTTGAAGTGTTTGTTTTAATTCTTAAGGGAAAGATTCTAAGCAATCTTACCTTCATTTCACAACTATTCCCTCTAGCTATGACTTTTCCATTTTAATTGTAACTTAATGGTTGGATTTGGTTATCTCAAAGGTCTCTTCCAACCAGAATGATTTTATGATTCTAAGTATAGTTTTATTATCTATAAATGCTCCTTACTGTTAGATCAAGAAGGTACACAGTGGAACTCATCATCCATGCACTGAAAGTTTATTGGCAAAGAAAAAGAAACTAAGGTAGCAGCTCTTTCTGATGCCAGATAGAATAAAACCTTGACATGAGGATGGTGTTAAATTTGTACTTTATGTACAAGGAAGCAAAAATGTTGCAGTGTGGGCATATAAGGGATATAGGAAGAGCATGTTAATTATAGAAATAGAAAAAGAATAGCTGTTTAACTAGGAATGTGTAGAATTTAAAGTGTGTGTTTGCCTTTAAAAATACCACCTTTCATTTTAATGTTACAAGTACTGAGTAACTTCTATCTTACTTTTAACAGACTCTGAAGGCAGATCCAGAAGAACTGTTTACAAAACTGGAGAGAATTGGTAAGGGCTCTTTTGGTGAAGTTTTTAAAGGAATTGACAATCGGACTCAGAAGGTGGTTGCTATAAAAATTATTGACCTAGAAGAAGCAGAAGATGAAATAGAAGACATCCAACAAGAAATCACTGTGCTGAGTCAGTGTGACAGTCCCTATGTAACTAAATATTATGGATCGTATTTAAAGGTAAGATGCTCACAAATGATGATGATTCAATTGTATAAGTAATTCTTTCCCAAGTTACACAGTTGTGCCTGTTTTCATTGGCAGTTTGTCAGACCTCAGTTGAAGAAAAATGCTAATTGTCCTTTCAGTTCTAAAGAACAAGTTACTATATTTTATGCAGTATGTGATACAACTTAACAGAAAAATTGCATGTGTCTTTTGCTATTCCTTTGCAAAAAGAATTTTAAATAGCATCAGTTTGTTAAGCTCTAAGTAAAATATTTAGATTCCCTTAGTATTGGGAGAATGTATCTCTAAACTTAGAAAATATAACCCTAAGTCTGCATTTGAATTGTCAAAACATTAAAAACAATGTAGTATCAGCCGTTTTTTGGAGCTTGGTAGTTTTTACCAAGGTTTTGTTAGTGGCAGAGCTCAGGTTGCTTTTCAAAGGAGACTGAACCTAACCTGGATCTGAGTGATTTAGAAGTCAAAATCTATCAGTTAATTTATTTGCACATTATCAAACAGCACAGTAGCTGTAAGTGAAGCTGATGGAAGAGCTTTCTATTACCTACCTTCTGAATTTGCTTCCCTTCCCTCCCATATTAATTAATTTCAGGGCTCAGTGTTAAGTGTGCCAGGTAGAGCTGGGTTTGGTTTGTTTGTGACGTATGGTGGTGTTGGTTGTGGTTTGTGGTTGGTTGTTTGTGTGTGGTGGTTTTGTTTTGTTGTTTTTTTTTTTTTTTTTTTGTGTGTGTTACTTTTTTTTTTTCCTGTGGTTTTGGGTGTGTGTGTGTGGTTTTTTTTTTAATTGGATCGTTATAGTAATTACCTCTAGAAGGTATTCAGGTAGTAAAAATCTCTGCAGGCTTTTGGTCCTACTTTATTTCTTTGGTCAGACTTTGTCCCCATCTGGATAGCTCTTTCTTTTATGACAGTTTGATGGCAGTCTAGATAAGAGATTGTTCTCTTGATGGGATTTGAAGTTACAAGGAGGCAATAATTGAGATTAAATTAAGATTAATTTTCAGTCTGACTTTTCTTTTACAGAAGTATTCTATTTATCAGGAAAGATATGAAAGTTCTGAAAGGGGGACCCTGTTCTATCTCTGGATTTCTGAGATTGACAGTTAGTTTCCAAGTTAAAAAGGCCTTTTTCAGAATCCAGGAGATATGTTCCTGAAGGGAGGACAGTTTTTCCTTTCTGCCTTGTGCTCTGAAACAGTTTGCTTGGACAACTTTGTAAATGGCTTCATACCTGATAACCTGTCACCAGTGCTGGACTTAGAAGTTATGTATAGTTTAGCTCTCAGAAGCATCAGAAGGCATGTAATTGAGCACAGAAACCGGATACATTTTTCATCATGTCTTTTATTACTATTTGTGAAATTTCTCAGTCTAGATTTGGCAGTGAAGTATGGCAAAAAGGCAAAAGTGGTATTTCTTTCCTAGACTGTCTCTCTGCTTCAGGTATGTTTATTTTAGAGGAGGGACAGCAAGATCTTGTACGATAAATGAAATAGAATACAAGAAAAATAGAAGTTTGATGGGGCTGCAACTTAACAGTTTTTAAAATGTATAATAGGAACGTGACTGAAAAAAAAAAAGTATCCAGCGTCCAAATTTGAACTCAATGCATGTCAAAGTTTTGTGAAGGTGGTACGGCAACTGTTGTTTTTCCTAATGGAAGGAGAGAGGAGACTTGGTAGCCTGAATGGGTTTGGCTGGATGAAAGTGTTATTAATGATGAGTGTGTGTATTTTTGTGAGGAGGACCCTCTAAAAATATTTGCACCTTCTGCATCCCTTCTGTCAAGTGCAGCAGCCTGTGAATTTTCCAGCTTGAGTCAATTTTCCAAGATAGTGCAGGATCAAGTGTCTATGTATGACTAGATTCCATTTGCAGGAAAGTACATCTCTTTCTACATCTAGCAGAATGTACATCTACTCATGTTTATTTGTTTATTTTTTTGTGGATGTATGTTGTTTTGCAAAGCACTTGGTACTAGAGAACTTTCGCTTTTTGAAACAAACTAATTTTAAGCTATTAAAATTTAATGTGTGTTTTTTATTAGGTGATGCTGAAGTGACAACCTTTACAAGGGAAATGTTTTGCATTTTTATTTGCTTTCTAAAGTAAGAGTCAGGTCTTGTTATTGGATAGTAATAATGTCATATATAAATACATACACTTCAAAATTATCATATTGATGTTTAAATGAATGGTTTAATATTCTTGGCTAGGAATCTAGGTTTATTTGCTGAGGATCTTTGTCATATTTGCAAGTCAGGACTGCCATATGTAGTTCTAAGGGTCTGACAGTCTTTTAACTCTGTTTCTGACGGTGTGATAATCACCGAGAATGTTCAACACATTAGTTTTCCACATCTTGAATGATTAGGAGACCTTATTTCTGTCCATGTTTGGATAGTTTAGCATTAATTACAAGAAAGCTATTAATGTTTCCTCAAAGAATGAGCTGCTTTGATGTGAGTGAGTGGGAAAATGATAGGATCTTAGATTATATTGCCATCCACTGCAATTATTAATATTCTCTAAAGCTTGTGCAGCATGTTGTGCTGACCAGGTAGGTGTCTGGTGGATCTTGGATAGGAAAAGATACTGTTTATAGAGAACTCTTAAATTGATTTTCTATAGATGATTTTTGGCAGACAAATAGCAATTCCAATAATAAATTGTCTTTTTTTATTATTTTTTTTCCCCTTCTGGGTCTTGATCAGTCTGTTTCCCTAAGTTTTTGCATATCCTTTTGTGAGCTGAAGAGTTGTCTTTTATTATGTAATGACTTTTTCCTGAAGTGCTTCTGAAGTTAAGTAGGAGTAAGTATCTTTTACTTATTTTGCTGTAACAGGTTTTCATGTCAGAGTTTAAAGACACTGAAAAAGAAAATTTTGGACCCTGCACACCTGATGATTAATATTTCATGTCCCTTTCTAGAAAAAGTTTATGCAATTACAGAATACCTACTCTGACATTCTTTAAAATAGTTGACTGATTTTAAGAGGCATTTTGTAGTTTCAGCGCAGGTGGTTTATGGGGGTTACCATGAAGACTTTTATATTTTTGAAGATTCTCTAGGTAGCCAGAATGTTTTGCGGTTCGTTTGGTTTTGGTGTGCTTTTTTTTTTTTCTTCCCCTAAACATCTGAATCATCTGTTTTTTAGAAATCCTTATATTTTTCTTCACTTTCTGTTATTCCACAGGTGCTTCAGTGAAGCTACATAATTACACATGCTAGTGTCTTAAGGGACCTGTTCTTTGAAATTTTCAAAGGCTTTTCTATAGTACTGCTGTACTTGCCTGAGGCCCCTTTCTTCAGATGATGTTTGTGAGAATAGTTTATCAAGCTCTTTGTGTCTACTGCATGATACATGCAGAAGTACAACTTCAAATGGGTATTATAATTTAACGAGTTAATGACAATTATTTGTCCTAAAAATTCACATTTAAAAAAATAACTATTTTTAGCTACTTTTTAGAGCTGTGCCCAAAAGTTTCATTAAATTTTCTTACTTGAAAATTTTTTGTATATCCTAACTTCACCTTTTCAGAAATGTGTTTGCTTTACAGCAATTTTTTATTTTTTTTTTCATCTCCAGAGACCAAGCCATATCTGTTTGTATGAGGTATTGCTGCTTTAACACAGTGAGTGTTGAAAGAAAAAGCAGCTTATTGCTCACATACAGTAAGTTCCATTTCCTCTAGACTTAGTTCTTTACATCTGTTGTTGAAGGTTTGTGTGTGATTGCTGTGGTCAGAGTTTATTCAAATAGAGCAGTAAACAGTGAAGTGGGTACCAGTTTAGGTTGCTATTCTGAATATAAAGTAATTTGCAGAACGTCTTTTCAGAAACCCTAAAGTCATTATACTAAACAGAAATGCAAATACTCCTCTCTGAATCCATATTTAAAAATAAATGTTGTCTTCATGTTCCTGTTCTGTTGGGACAAAGGACTTTTGTCTACTGTAAGAGGTGGTAAGCAACGAGAATGTTGCTCTTAAAGCGTATCGTGGAGACATGGTTTATATTGGTGCATATATCCGGAGGGATTGATGTTCCTTATCTGACATGGTGTGTTAAAGCTGCTATTAGCATTCCTCAATGAAGCAGGCTTAATGAAATAGGTAGTGACACTGTTACTTCTCTCTGCTCTGGAAACCGTGTCTATCCTTGCTATCTTCGAAATGAAAGGTTCGTCTGTTCCATCTATGATCTGATTAAATGTTCCGTAGACAGAAGAAATATTAATTGATTTCAGATCTTTGTAAAATTAATCAATAAAACTTCTCTGGATCTGTTTACTACTTTAGATTTTGGGTAACAGCATCCACTGCCTCCTTTATAATGGAATAGGGATTTTTTGTGTTTCTTGTTAAGTTTATTTTTATATTTTTCTTATAAAATTAGCAGATGTTGTTTCAAAAACTGTCTCTTCTAAGTTTTGCCATGCTGTGACTCTTTAAACATACTGCTATGCTACTTATTCTAAAAGCTTTTCTGTCTACGAGCCTGTCAGCGATACTTTTGACATTGTCCTTTATGAAGTTTTCAAGACCTTAGTTAGATTTGGTTCTGAAATAGTTTCTTTTGTCCTTTTTAGACCAGGTTGTTTGGAATCTGTTTTATTTCCAAGATCCACATGTCTTTCTAATAATATTTCTTCAGTTTTGGTAATAACTTTAATAACTGTTGTATTATAACTTCATAACATTTATATATTTCTTTGATCTTGTATTATTATTTAGAAATAAGTAAGAGGAAAATAATTTCTTTGTCTTTAAATGGATGAAGAAGAAGTTTCTTGGCATTTTTCTTATATGTATGTCACTCTCAAAGCTGAGCTTAATATATGTTTATGGACCAAAGCCAAGATCAATGTGATTCTGTATGTATACATTTTAAAAGCCCTTAAATTCCCTGTCTTTAGACTTCTGTACATATGAATACAGTGGTAGAGCAAATGATCATTAGTTTCAATATCCAGTATAACTAGGCACAAGGGATATTAAACTGCTGTTGAGCTAGTCGTGTTGTGTGTATTTTAAAAAAATGTTACTGTCTCTAAGCTCATGATTCTTCATCCTTCAGATACATTTTGCCATCACACTTTGTAGCTTTTGAGATAATCTCTTTTGAAACGTTTAAACTTCTTGACCCCACGAGAATCACACTTCTAATTTATTTTCCTTCTCCTTTCACCCAGACAGCTTCCCATTCTGTCGAAGTATTTTAAGAAGTATTGGGGGGCTGTGGGAAGGGGACAGTTTATAAGAACAACTGATTCTGATAAGGTTCATAAAGGATAGCTGCTGATAATTTTCATTTTTGTCTTTATACCTGTCTGGGTTTTTATTTCATGTCTACTGCTGTGAGTCAAGGTGGTGTTTATATAGACTGCAAGAAAACAGAAAACAGATTCTGGTTAAATTTTATGAATGACAGAATATCCTGTCATGAAAAAACTTGTGCCATTTTTATGAGGTTTGATTAACTGAGCTCTGTAGAAAAATGAGTTCAGGCAAATGAAGTCTAGAAATCGGGATTTATTCTTGAAAAGCAGTGATTCTGAAAGTAATCTATAGTTTATTTTAGGCAATTAGATGAACAAGAGGTTGGTAAGTGATGCTGTGGCTGAGCCAAAACAAATCTTGTATTGGCTGGGGCTTTGGTGTACATGGCATCAGCGAGGCCATTCTTGGAATTATTACAGCCAGCTCAGTCTGGCTGGAAAACTGTAATGCATTCAGTAAAGAGTTTCAGGAAAAGTTTGACGTTTGGAAAGCCTGTATTCCAAAGAAAGACTGAAGTGCAGGTATGATTATTTATTTATTATTGAAGAGAATGTTTCAATGTGTACATCTGAAAGCTTTTCCATGTTTTAAGTGTTGATAGTTCAGTGCTTTCTAATCTGTTATGCCAAATTGACAAGATGCATTTGCTGAATGGTGAAGCTAAGCAAATTTCATCTGGTAATCATGCACTCTTTTTTAAAGGGAAAATAACTTAAATATTGGAGAAGTTTATATGAGGTGTACTTTATTCCACTCAGTTATTTTTTAAAATCACTTTAATAATTTAAATCAATATTTGCTGAATTTAAAGAAGCCGAAGCTTGAATGCTTCAAGAAACTCAAGAACTTTAATGTGGATACGTTGAATATCTGTTGAATAGTGCAGTTTAGGTAATGTAAGTGTGAATGTGGGTGTTTACATGTGATTTCATGAAGTTTTAAGTCAATATCCTTTTGCTTTATAGGTTTAACTGGTTTACTTAAACATTTATGAGCCTCTCTGAACTGATGTGTGACCTTAAATGTATGCTGTGGTTCAGCTGAAAGCTAATGGACTTGGTGCATTCTATTATCCTTTGATATAGCAGGCAACCTATGGCAGGTTCCGTTCTGGTTGTTGGGGTGGAAGAGCAGAGCAGAGATTCCTGCTTAATGTTAGGACTGTAAAATCCACTGCAGCAGGGGCTGCTACATCATCACAGGGAGAAGTGAAATGTGTCGGTAGCTTCTTGATGTTTCGTAATTTGTGTTCTGCACCCAGACCCACAGCAGCAGCTGTTGTCCTTTCAGACTTGAATTTTGCAAACCCCAGTCGCTGAACTTGGGATAGGAGTTAGGCACACTTAAATGCAAAAAAAAGCTGTGACTAGCTCTCATTTTGCCTGATACAATTGCAGCTATGTTGTCACTACTGCACTTTGTGAGGGGTTGAGGTGATGGAGGGCCTTCTCTGTTCCTTTGACTGCAGCCAGATGGAATTGCCGTATCCTGTAGGAATTCCTGCAGCTGAAATGAAGAGGTGTCTGGGGCTGGAAATTCTCACTTATTGTGACTGTGTTGGAAATAACATGAGGCACAGATACCTGAAGGAACTGCCTCACAGGAATGCTTACTTTCCTTCTGATTAATGCCTCTGGTAACCTCTCTGTTCTCACCAGGCAGCGGTAGCCTCCAGAGAACTTGAACAGATGTTGCCTTCATTTGCCCATAGTAAATGTGAAACTGACGTCTGGCTGGACAGCCCTAAAAGAGGTACCAAGAGAGTTTCTGTCATGGTTCTCATAGGCTTTCAGATATAGTTGGTCTACTCCTTTAAAGAACAAGTTGAAAGCTTCCACTGATAGAGCCTCTGACGGCTGTAAATAGGACAAAGTTAAAAGGTGTGAAGGAACCCATGAACACAAGCGGTTTTGCTGTGAGGCAGATAAAAAGTAGTTTGGTCTCTTCTTTCAGAGGTGGTTACCTTGCAACTCTGAATTTTAGTTATCCATAGTTTTTACTACTTGCATCTTTCCCTGTAGCTTTTGCTGTGCTCTTTAAATTTTAATTAAAAAAAAAAATCTCGTTTGTGTTGTCTTTATTCAGAGATACTGTTTTGAATGTGAATTTAAAAGCTTTTTATTCCACTACTTTAGCCATCCAAGGGATTGTTGTTACTTTGCGGAGTCTTCATCGTATTGTCCTAGTTTTCTGAATCTCTGTAAAAACCTACCTAGTGAACAAAGGTTACTTCAAGAGCTTTTCTATTGATCAGCTCCACTCTGTTACTCTTTTATGGCTAAATAATTCTTACTTTATGAGTCTATAAAGATTGGAAAACATCACTAGTATATCTCAAAAAAGTCCCTGAGAGTTTGCAATAACTCTATTTTGTATTACCTAACGTTTAGGTACCTAACTGTGCCATGCCATTCTAATCTTGCTTTAAATAAAAATATAGAAAGCTCAATAAAAATACAATTTCTTGGAAGTAATATATTTGTCTTGTGCTTGTTGTGATGGCCTTAAAAGCTGCCCTTGTACTACTCTGATTGCTGGCTTCTGTATGGTATAATACTGTGTCCATAATTTCATGTCTTGGTACCTGCCTTTAGGCAGATCTAACAGATAGCTGCTGATGAAATAGGCAGCAACAGTATCTTGTTCCTCACCCTGCTTCCATGTTCCTGCCATTTTACTTGTATTGGATCTGTTGACTGCAGATTGACTTGGTTCACCGGGGGGGGAATGTTTCCCCAATGTATTCTCCTGCCCCTTCCAAAAATAACCCTGGCTCTTGGAATGAGTGAACCCTTACAGATTAGCCAGTTCAGACTTGTTGCTTAAAAATTGCTAGGTCTGGTGTGAAGAAGGTGGTGATGGGGGATGGATTATGGAGTCGGATATCCCTGAGACTGGGAGGTGGAGGGAGACAGAAGGACCATGTTTTTTGGTGACAGCTTGCTTCTAGATTAGTTGTAACATGAGGCCTTGTATTGTATTGGCCATACAGGTCAGGATGATGTAGCAGTGCTCTCTAACAGCCTGTAATATCGTTCCTGTCAAATGTCCTTCCGTATCTTGTGTGTTAAGTGCTACACTTGTTGCTGCAGGCCTGTGAGATACCTGTAAAGGGAGTATTGTTATGACATCTAGGTCCAAGCTTCTTTTTTCCTGTTGCTGAAGGGGCAAGTCCAACTCTGGCTGCTTCCTCCCCTTAACAGCAGGGGCTATTTAGACTTTCAAGTGAAATGGTTCAGCTCACTGAGTTGGTAGAGGACTAATTGCTTTTTCTTTTTTTCCCTTTTCTTTTTTAAGGGTGAGAGGATAGTATACTGATGGTTCAGATTGGTCGAAAGTTTTATGAGAGCACACTACCAAACCACTGTTTATGAAGCTTCTCCAGTCAGCCAACAGTGAAACACTGAAAAAAGCGTGTGTATGAATTTGTGCCCAGGTTCAGGTGGAATAGTTCCATGGGCTATTTCCCCATTTTGTTGCCCAGATAGGCTTCCTGGCACAAGGCTTTTGGGATAGCATGTGACTAATTGGCACTGTTGGATGGCTGACAGTCTCTTGATCCCATATTCTCATGTACCTCTAAAACATTTGCTGGCTTGATTGAAAACTTTCTTTACATACCTCTGTCATAATCTTGTGCTCTTGCGTAGTAACTATGCTTGTGTCATATCTTTAATGTGATCATTAGTTTGTATTCTGCAGTTAACTTCCTTTTACTTCAGCATACTGTGAAATTTATATATTTATTTCAGTCAAATGAATTCCTCCATGTTTTCCTATGGTCTGTATGGACATGGGTGTATAAAAGCATAAAAGTACAAGTCCTGTTCTTTACAGATATAAGGGAATACTATGGCATGTTACAGAGCATGTTAATAAGTGGATGAAAATGTTTGAATGTAGAACTTTCAGAAACTGTTATTTGAAAAAAGTTGGTTCATCAGAAATACTGAACTTCAAAAGGAAAGCTCTATGAGGAATAGGTTTATTGACTGTATTTGTTCTAAAACGTCACAGTTCTTGTATTCAGGAGCCAGGATTTTCAACCAAATTATTAAGGTTTCTTCCTGTCTATTTTTTTCATCATATGACTAAGCTTGTAAGCTGTAATGTAACAGTTGCGATAAAAATGGTCACTTGAAGGTACTGAGGCTTTTTCCCTATATACTTCAACAGTTCTTTGAAACAGCAATTTGTAAGAAGGAACCAAAAACATAGGGGAGGAAAACAGCATGGAAATGATGGGTGTCAGTAGAAGGTATTTTTAGCAGTAATTAGAGGTCAGGGGAAGGGTTGTAAAGAGAAGTGGAAAATAAGAGGAGGTTTTGCAGAAAAATGTTGTCTTTTTCAGGGATTGGAGCAATGAGTTTAGCAGAAGTCTGAGCTGAAGAACCCAGGCAATTCTAGGGCTGATAACATAGAACATCCTTTGTAGTAAGAGTTTTGAAGAAGGATTTGCCTATGAATATTTTGTAAAGGAAGCAGTGGAATTTAATAGCAATGTGAATGCAGAAGGTGAAGGAAAAAGAGGAGTAAAGATTTATAGGCTGCAGAGCAGGGCTGCAGATTTCATACTCCAGTGAAATAGGTTGAAGGTATGTAGGTGCAAGCAGGGTGACATTTCATTGGAAAAAAAAACCCACAACAACTAATCTCAGTATTCATCAGATGCAAAGTTCATTTGCTAGTTCTGCTCCTGTTGTAACACAGTTTATCTGGATGAATGAATTCTGTAAACTGTTCATTTATTTTTGCTTCCAGTTTTCCATTTTGGGACTCTGTACAGTTTATTAATAACCACTTAATGTATCTCTCAGTAAAATCCAGTTCCACTGATTATAGTTTACATTTTTTGTTTCTTGCCTTCTCTGTTACTGTCTGTAAGAGCTGAATAGCAAAATGTTGGGACTTTATAGAACCACGTAAGTCACTCATTAATCTTTCTGTGTCTCTTTAAATGGACTTCCTGGGAAAAGCTTTGCCACAGATTGCAGTTAGGTTTTTTTCCCCATAAGGTAATGACTGGATAGGCATGGTTATGAAGTAGTTATTTTCCTGGTGGACAGGGAAGTGGGGGATGACTATTGTCAGCCCCAATAGGTAATAAAAAGCTCAACAGTGAAAAGAAAGAGACAGGATTTTTTCATTCTCCCATCACTGTTTTTTGAAGTGAGGAAAGGGAAAATGGCTGTAGGCAGGTGGGAAGAGGAAGAGTATAGACTCATTTGGAACACCAAATGTGCACTAAGAGCTTACCCATTCCTTTAGGAAGTGTACAGATTTTCAGTTGGTTGTATAAGTTTCTTGTGTTTACTAGCTAGGAATTGGTTTTGCAGCCAGTAGAAGAAATATGTGTGTATTTGCTTCTACTGTAATATACTTTGGTAAAAGAATTATAAACTAAGATTGCCTTTTAGTTTGAAGCTCTGGGAAAACATGTGCTTAATATAACATGCCGAGGCTTGTGACAACTGGGCTATAAAGATTCATTTCTGTGGTGGAAGGGCATGTGCTCAGGAAATGTGCCAGAGAGGCTGTGAATATGGACAGTGTTAGAGATGACTCACCCAAAGGAAAACATGGAGCTCGTGGCTCTAGCATGTTGGCATGCATCACAGAAGTCTGCTCAATGTTCTGCAGAAGGAATCTTTTATCAGTACTACTGTGACAGGATTTCCATTGTTTTTCTCCTAGCAAGTGGCTCTGCAAGCTCTGTTACTAGCTTATGGAAAAAAATGCTTTTAAGGGTCAATCATATACTTCTGTTGTAATTGTTGAAGAGAGATAGCTGCATTAGATTGTAAAATACATTGACTAGTATGTATGCTTAGAAATGAAAATATGCTATTTTTTTCTTAAGATCTGTCAAAGGCAGGAGTTTCAGAGTATTGGACAATGATTCCAAAGGCAAATAATTTTTTTTTTTTAAGAATATGTATATACGTGCATAAAATACTGTATACTGAGGTGGTTCTGCTTAGTCTGAAAAGTCATGTTGCCTGTGTTTTACATGGAGTTCAGTGTCCAAACTGGAATGAAAAATTCTTCTCTTTCCTCAGTCTCTGTTTTGCATTGGCTACCCAGCAGATGCTTTTATTTTTTCCTTTGTGGTTGAACATGTTAGTTGGCTGACAAACCTTGATTAAAGGACATAAATGCGCCACATGCAAAACCACAATGATTTCTTTGATTGCAGGGACCTTTTGGCCAGCTTGCAGTAAGGACTTGTGTTTAGAAGAGAACCTTTGGGCTCATCTGTATCTCCCTCCCCTCAAAGGGATGGCAGCCCGAGGACAGCTAGCATTCATCCTGCCGCCAAGAGACTTCAAAGGAGGTAAGCGCCTCAGAAATGCTCCCCAGACAAAATACTTCTCATCAGTCCAGCACCCCAGTGGGGGTAATATTCTTTAGTCCAGCATTGCCATCTCCTAAAGGTTTCTGTTCATGGCTCCTTCATGAAAATTTTTGGAGAACTCTGTGAGGCCTCATCAACTGGTTGCAGCCCCCTTGAGATTCCTGGAGATGTTCCTTGCTGTCAGTAATCCTTGTCCATTTGCTTAAGAATGTGTCCCTAGTGTAAGGGAAGCAATCATTACGCTTCCTGGGTTTGTACTTGGGCATGTGCTCCCCTCCTTCCCTTATTTTATTTTTCATATTTTGTCTTCCAAATACCCATGGAATAATTAATTAGTAGAAAGACCAATTTAAAAAACAAAACATAAAACAAAACAGGAGAAACTGATGTTTACCTGGACATCAGAAGTTTAAACGCAAGAATCCCTTGTTAGCCTTTTATTTTTTTTTTCATAAAAGTGGACTTTCTAGGTGTGATTTACACCCCTTCGTCACCTATATTCAGGTCACTTGTATGAATACTTAGCTTTAGGTCTTGCTTTTCTTGCTCTTACTTCAGTGAACATTTTATGAAGCCCACTAAGAATAAGATTGGAATCTAGGGAAGAGCTTTTGTGGGGTTTTGTTGTGTAGGGCTTTTTTGTTTGTTTGTTTGTTGTTGTGTTTTTTGGTTTTGTTTATTTATTTATTTTTAACATGGAAATACGTGGGTGTGTAATAGACCATTAGTAAAATGAGTTACATGATGGCTGAACACATATATATATATATACATTTTATTTTTTTTTTCCCTGAGGGTATGGATTTGGAGAGCATATTTGGCCCTTGGACCATTTAAGTCTTTAATAAATCCTGTAATATTTTACTGTGTTCTTTCCATTTATGATGAGTATATTATATCAGTTTGACTTTTTTAAACCTAAGAAAGAAAGGCTTTGTATATTACTTTTAATAACTGCTATGTAGCTAGCCTTCTTATTGGGCTCTACAATATAAATGCAAAGATTTTGTAGGTTGCAGTTGAGGTAGTAAAGAAGTGGATCATCCTATGAAATATTATCCCACCTGATTCAATACTTACATAGCTTTCAAAGAGGTTTTACCTATGGATATTATGAACAACTTGAAGGCCCTCCATACTTAAAATGTTTACAGGCCCTGGCTATGCCAACAGGTTATATTAGCTGGTGTTTTGCTTGACCATGTTCAAATGTTTGGTGGTTGTTGTTGAGTTTTATGGCTTTGGGGTATTTTGGTGTGTTTGTTTTTTGCTGGGTTTTTTTCCTTTTTTTTTTTTTTTTTTTTTCCCCTCGCCATAGATGCTCAGATTTCTTTTATGGTAGTCAGCTTCCTTAGTTTCATTGGAAGATTTTATTTTGTAATCTTCTACACTTCATTGTGTTGTATGCTGTTCAACTGTAGGAATTCACATATTTTTCTTAATATATAGTCTTTCCACAATGTATTATTACTATACCTCTTCTTCTGGTGTTCAAAGAGGCAAAACAAATATTCAAATCCAAAGACAGGAACTTTGAGAAAACTGCGGATCTCTTTCTGGAAATTATTCTAACACTTGTTTTTTATCTCCACACGATACAACTGAATGCACCAAAATGAGCAGTAGCACACTGCAGCTTGTGTACATCTTAACAGGCTTACTCTGTTCCTGTAAGACAAGCTAAATGACAACTATAGGTTATTTTTATTAATTGGTTATCCTCATCTCTGAACAGATGAGAAGGAAACAAAGGCACCTTTTATTTCCTTCATTTGAACACCTTTTTCTTGTCAGTGAAAGTGGTTTGATTTGGCGGTGTTTTTGTTTGTTTGTTTTTTTTTTAATAAAATTTGCTCTTATGCCTAATTCTCTAGGAATTCAGCAAAGAAGAGTAGAAACAGGGCTGAGAATTGCTAGACTGCTTTCTAGTTTAAAATAAAATATCTGTTAATAGGCATACATTTTGATAAGAAACCTAGCTATAGGTGGGAAGTGTTATATTGTTTGGAGGCTGTGAATTTCATTAAATACTTCCTTTCAAAGGTAAATCCAGTTATTGCTTTGTCATTTTTTACTGGAGTGAACTGATACTCAAAGCAATATTCTTTCTTTTTGGAGACTTCCAAGTTGATTGTAAAATTCAATCATTCATTTAAGAAGCAAATTTGATTTCAAGTGTTCTCTTTAGGAGAATACCAGATGATCCACTTCAGCATGGCTAGATTTTTGCTCATACTTCCTTTAATAGATGATCTCTACTCTGTTTTTCATAACATCTGCTTTCGCTTCTCTTATACCTCAACCCCTAAAGCAGGATATTAATTTCCAAGGTTAAAGAAGGCTAATTCACTGCAACTGGGGGGGTTGCAGTTATTTGTCACTATTCTGAGAACTATTAGTACTTCAAGGCTCTGGTCTAAAACATGGACCACTGGTTGTGACAGGATGGGGAAAGCAGAGGACAGTTTTATCCAGAGGATATCTTTAGTGGGTAAGGCAACCTGGGTATCTATAGTC
Source organism: Chloroceryle amazona (assembly GCA_027560015.1). Lineage (NCBI taxonomy): Eukaryota > Metazoa > Chordata > Aves > Coraciiformes > Cerylidae > Chloroceryle > Chloroceryle amazona. Next base: position 32,227 of record JANHFX010014530.1, read on the forward strand.
TTGTTCTTCCATGAAATAGTTTCTCTTGTTCTTGAAAGGTAATAGTTGTCTTCCTATGACTTTTGGGTGCTCTGATAAAAGTGTCTTTTAGAAATACTAGAGTTTGGTTTTATTTAATGACATTTGTAATGACAGAAACAAATAGCTTTCCCCTTTACAAAGTTATATGCCGATCTATACAAGGTTGTGTTGCAAGTGGAAATAGATGAAACAACATTAGCAAATAAATAAGTTGTTAGAGAAAAGTTCAAGTGAAGGATTTACTGCATGACAGACCTCGCTACCCTTCCTAGGAAGCGTTCAAATGATGGTGGCATTCTTTATTCCTTATAATGAGGCTGGATTTTTTCTGTTCTGTAGTAGATATGTAGAAAAGTAGTACATTGGACTGAGGTTGCCTTTAAGAACAAGCTACACTGCCTTAGAAAGGTGGTGTGAATTAGCACCAAAAGATACTCTTTTTTTTTTTTAAGTGTTTTTTTTTTTTCCCTGACTTTGTCTTCTGTGGAGACCATTCCAAAAGCTTGTAAAAACATTATAGCCTTTCTTGATAGCTGCTAAACAGTCACAGGACCTTCTAAATGGAGTGGTAGAATTGATTTGTCCATTTGCAATGGGAGGGGCTTGATTATTTACTGCTTGTGCTAACAGAATCCTGTGGTCTTCAAACTTTGGAGAAACTGCAGTGTAAATACCTTTCTTTCACTATCAGTAATTCTGTCCTTTGTCACATCCCTCTCATCTGTCAAAATATGACACTGGGCAATCCAGCTTGCATCTGGGTAGGTTGTTTGCAGTTCACGGGTGCATTGCTTACCTCCATTGTCCAAGGATTGCATACTGGAAAGAATGGAAGGGAAGCAAATAGCAGTATCTATTCATTTTACATTGTTAGCATATGGCACCAAGGGATCGAGTTCTGATTAGATTTAAATTGAGCCAATTATATATATAGGTTATGTAGTCAAGAAATATATATATAGTCAATATATTTAGTCAAGAAGTGACAATTGAGGGCAGGAGGTAGAGCTGTATGTATTCCTTGCCAGAACCAGGCATTTGCTGACTAACAGTAATAGCCATCTGCTACTACTAGAAGAGCTCAATTTTACCCGTGGCGTCTGTTGTAATACTAACCCGTGGCTCTAGAAATTGAAGTCCACTAACAACTAACTGGTAAGTTTGCAAATCCTAATGATTTCAAGGATCTAATAGCAATTAATCAACTTATAGGTGCCTTCTTTCTAAAGCCTAAAATAACTTTCTTTATATGAAAGGATCACCTTGTAGATGTACCTTTTTTTTTTTATATGAAGGGATAACCATCAAGGAAAGAGCATTTAAAATATTTTGAAGGTCTTGATACATGTTTTCAAATTTGAGACACATGGCAACATTTAACATTGTTGTAGAATGGGTTGAGCTTGTCTTAAAGGAGCAGGAACCACAAATATAGGAATGGCATTTTCTGTCACTTCCTCGATGCATCATTACAGCATTGTACAAACCTTATTTTTTTTGATTGATCTGTGTCTTTTCTCTGTATATAAGCTCAGAGATGTCCATGTGAGTTAGTAAATTCATGAGAACTCAAATGCGAGGGTGTGTCTGTTCTTAATCCTGTGTAATAAGGCAGTGACTGTTATTGTGACTTGGTGGTGAATAAATAAAGTGGTGCCTGAAGCTGGTATAAATTTTTGTGTGTGTGTGCTCTGTCTTCGATGGGTTGCACAACTTCTTTTGAGGACAGATCTTTGTTGTGGCGGTGGTGAGAGAATCTTTGGCACTATAGGATTCTGCCACCTGGTGGCTTTGTCGAGCAACACGGCCTTCAGATACATAGTTAAAAGCACAAGTGTGAAGGAATGCTGAGAAAAAAATCCTTCTTTCCTTCCAAAACAGGGATTCAGTGAGGAAGGTTGCTTAAAGTAGGTATAGAAGATGCATTCCATGATCCCTGCATCATGCTTTTGAAGTCAGACATTTAAGAATCAGTGTGCAAGTATTTGAGAAACGTGGTTGCTACAGCTCTCAAAACTTTGCTGGATGTTTTCAGATACGAAGGTAACAGAAGACCTCCACAAGGAGTGGTAACAAACTGTAGCAGGAATGCAACTTGGAGAGGTTATACTGTTGCATATATCTCAAGTTTCTTTTAATCTGGCTCGAGAATCAGTATGAATATTAATGCTAAATTTATACCAATATTGAAGTCTTCTTTCTGGCCTGCATTACTTTGGCATATATGCCTATTAAACCAAACATTTTTTTAAAGGAAATATCACACATCACATTGTGCAATACATATCAGTTTTGGATCAAGTTTGTTCTTTGAAGATTAGTTGAGGTTCGCAGGTATTCTATTTTTCAATACGGTAGGGGTTTTTTTTATGCTAATCCAGTGAGGGTAGAACTTTTAATATACAGATCAACTTAAACTAGTTCTTATTTTGATAAGCAAATCTGTTTTATTTCAGTCAAGTATGCAATAACTAGCTTACAATTGTGGACATAAGTTAAAGTGCTTGTGAATGTAGATTCTAAGGGGAATTTGGAGATGGCTTGTCTTCAGAACTAAACAAGCCTTTTATCCACATTTATAAATACCCTCTATTATTCTGTTCATTGTGTACCATAAATTTCTCATGATAAATTTAAGATGGGAAATCCTTTTTCTTACAGTAGGTAGGGAGATTTTATTTTACTTAGAAACAAATGTGCTCACTGTTGTACTACTGTTTCCAAATTGGAATAGCTGACTTCCTTGATTTAAGGCTTTTAGTTAGAATTTAACTTGTTGTACAAGTGACTTGGTGCTCTTACTTCTGAGTTCTTCTGGTCCTTCTCTTTTGTGGCTCTGTGTAATATTTTCCTCTGAAACCTCTCCAGAAAGGTGATTTAGAAACATTTTCACCAATACATCCTGTGGCTGGATTACTTTAGGTCAGTCTCTCCTGTGTAATATGACAGTGTTAGGAAATGTCCGAGTATGTTCATCACGTAAAAAAGATCGATCCTCTCTAAAGATAGGCCTCTTCGGATTTGTTTGGATGTTTCATTAACTTCGTGAGGATTTACAAACAAAGATTTTAATCTTGATTACTTATTTCTGTGTGTGTTTTCTGTACTGCTCTTGATTTTGGCTCAGATGTGCTTCTGAGACTAGAGGAGGTTTTTGGTGGATGGCCTTTTGTTTTGGAGTATGCTTCTTGAATTGTATGTATTGGGAGAAGTCCTTTACCTACTGTAACCACACATATTTTGCAAATACTTTCATGGTGTAACAGTGGCTAAATGAGATACTTCATTAGGGGTAAAGCTACTTTTGTAAGGTTTTTGTGTGGTTCCAGATTTAAAATCAGAAGTCTGCAGCAAGAGCAAACTAGTTTGAAAAGGATCTACAGAAGCTCTGCCTTTCTGTAACAGCCTCTTATAAATTCCAGAGCTGTTCCTTTCCATGGTTTCACAGCATCAGAGGAAAACCTCTTGGTCCTACTGTGAAAAAGGAAATGTTCCATGTGCCCTCATTAATGTGCTCATCTGTTTGCAGAGAAATAATAATCCTAAATTTGGATTGATGACTCACTGTGGCTTCACTGTATTTGGAAGAAAATTCATTGCTGTGTTGTGACTGAAGAGGAACACTGCTCTTATTTCAAATCTGAAAATGGAGCACTGAATGTTGCTAGTCACAGTATATAAGCGTAGTATCTTCTTGAAAATCTAAGTGATTCTGTGTAATATGTAATTAGTAATATAGGCTACGGAAGAAAATGTAGTGCTTTTGATGTTATGTTTGAGAGGAAAAGTTTGGAATATATACGTAGGAATGTGAGAAGTACAAGCCAAAAAAAAAAAAAAAAAAAGATTTGGGCAGCTTTAAAAAGGGAAGTGACAGTAGGTGTTAGATTGTGAAGCATGAGATACTCTGGAAAGGAAGGAAAGAAGGAGGCACATTGCCAAAGTGAATTGATAGTAGTGCTCTACTTGCCTAGTGCTGTTGTTACAAGGCATAAAGTATGTATATGAAGTTACTGGCTCATGGGTAGAATATGTATTAAGCTATTCATTAAAACTGTCTTGCCAAAGCATTTAGTTGCCTTTTATTTTTTTTTTAATTAAGCAATGCCTGCAAATTGTAAATAAGAAAGCTGAAAAAAAAAAAAAAGAGTTCCAGCAATAATTAAAGGATGATAGTAAGATTCACTACAACAGTAATGACATCTGTTCAGATACTTCATATGAATGATAAAAACTTAAAAACAAAACCAAAAACAAAACAGGAAAAGAATTGAAAAGGATGAATGATATTTTTAAAAAGACTATGAATTGTGTAATTTGTAGTTATGTAATTGTGTTACATGATTGTGTAACTATGTAATTAAAATGATATTCTTAAATTTTTTTTTTTTAGTTTTTTTCTGCTACTTCTAATTTCTGATTTTCAGCTGGGGAGTTTAGTAGCTAGCTTTATGGAGAATTTCTTTTTTGGGGGAAATTGTATCTTATTTCAAGGTGCTAGCTCTTTAAATCCATAAGCTAATCAAGTTGATAGAAAAGGGAAGATGCTTGTCTTACTGACTTCTTGATGAGTTTGCTCAAGTTTCCTCAAGAGGATCAAGGATTTGTTTGTCCAACCTTGTTCTTTCCTACCCAGGCATTTCCACTGAAATAAAAAGTGGTGATACAGTTGACATGTTTACGTTTGAACTATTGTTAAAATTATATTGTGGGCACACAAAAGCTGAATATTCAGAGAATTTCATGCAACTTTAAAGGATGTTATCAGACTGAAACAAAATATGAGTATAGAAGTTTGACTGAGTTTAGGAGGATTTCTGAAGTGACTTACTCTAAGACACTTCTCAGAAGCATCCTTGTTCTGGAACTGTTAGGACCTGGAGCTTTGAAGGGACAGGCAAAATCTGAGAAATTCTTCGCAGCAAAACAAGAACTTCAGTACTGTAAGGGACTCTCTCAAGATGAGATACAATTTTTGGAATATCTGTGATGTCTGCAAAAAGTAAGCTATATAAGGATACTAAAATAGATTATATTTTAAAATTACTTTTTCTCCCTAAAAATAATATTTTTAAGAAGGCTGTGTTTCTCAAGTAATATTAGTTGATTCCTGAAGAAAAGTATCTAAATTTAGCTGGGTCTGTGTGTTAAAAATAATGGATGATGGAGGAGCTCTAACCCAAGGTTTTAACTAAAAATAGTGCAGTTTGTATAACTGGAGGTAGGTGGTGAGGGTCGTGTGCATTTACCTACAGAAGGTGCATTCTTGGACCAGAAAGGGGACAGATGCAGATGGAACTACAGCTGTAATAATGACTAAAAGGCTTAAGTGAGTACTATAGGCTAAAATTTTCTAGTCCTTCAGAGGGTTTAGAGAAAGCTATGTTCTGCAGTGCATTTACCACTTTTTGAAAAATTTTAATCCATCTTTATAGACAAGTATTCTGTCTTACCTGCCCTAGCTGTGAATTGTGATTCTTTTACATCAAGTTTTATTTTCCAAGAGAAAATAAATTAATACTGTTACTATCTATATGTGCTTGCTCAGAGACATCCTTACATTTTTATGCTAGAAGTCTTTTGAATATTTGTTACATAGAGTTAAAACTAACAACTCATCTTTAACTCGATAATCATAAAAACTAACCCATAACCCACCATGTGTTCCAGGCAGGAATTTCATTTGAGTACCTGGTAGATTTATGGCCTTACATGTCTCAAGGCTTGTACTGCAAGGAAAAAGTGAAGTAGCTGCTCCTCTTCGTATATCTGGGAATAAGATGCTCAAAGGGTGGAAGGAAATTATTTGGTCTAGTCTCTTTCATAGCATAGTGTATTCTATGTTAAACATTTTTATAATACAAACCAAGCTTTCCCTTTAGAATATAGTAGCTTGGGTGTTGGTGTGTTGTTTTGTTGTTATTGTTAGCTTTTATTTTACTAAGTAAAGCTAGCAAATTGCTATAGTCATCTTCAATAATATTTGTTACTACTTTGCTTTGTATTTCTTGAACATAGTTGTCCAAAATTCTATACCATATGTCAGATGCGTAAGCATTAGTAGAGAAAACTTAGTAGTGTTCTTCCTTAGGTCAGAGACAGATGACCATTCAAGAAAATGAAATAATGCAAAGATGTGAAGAATAAATTTTAAGTGTTTAAACTTAATCAAGACGGCAGTCAGCCTTATTAAAGAAAATGTTTTTGACTACCTGTACAAATAAAAATAGTAAACAAAATCAGGACATTTTTTTCTAATGAAAGGAAATGTATTTTATGTAGTGTAATTTTTATTTGGTATTCTGAGTGTTTATAATCAGAGTTTAAAACTGTTAGTCTATTCTCCTCCATTTTCACTGAGTGACTTCTGTCCGTCTCAAAAATACTTTTGCAAACTGTACTAACGAGTGTGATTAGAACTGGGCATTAGGTGCCTTTTGGGAGTTAACACGCTGGTGAACTCGGGCTTAGAACACTTGTCCAGATCCAGCTGGCATAAAGGCAAGGGGTTTCCTTCTGCTACTTGACTCTGGTAGAATTTAAAGAGAAGCTTCTTCCCTGGATCCTGTGTATGTTGTAGTAGTATAGTATCAGTACACAAAAGAGGTACCATGAAATGACCTTGAGTGTGATATTAAGAGTATACACCAATTGTATGGAAGTGATGTGCTTCTAACGTCTGTGCTCTAACCCATTGGTAGATGGTGAGGCAGCTTTCCTCTTGATTCTTTAGAGGAACAGAATTAAACTTTCTTGAGTGCAAGCAATTGTGTAAATAGCTTGTGACAGACTAAATAAATTCCTTATCAGATGAGACTAAAGTAATACATCTTGAAAAACAATTCAGAGATAGTTGGAAGGAACAGCTGAATGTTAGTAGTCTATCAAAACTGTAGATTCTTTCTTCAACAAAAAGGATGGAACAAGTCTCATTAACTTAACTGATTTTTATTTTTTTTTTAACTTAATACTTTTGTTTTGCTTTGCAGGATACAAAATTATGGATAATAATGGAATATCTGGGTGGAGGCTCTGCCCTTGATCTAGTAAGTAAATTCTGTATGATTTGTTGTTATTTTACCTCACATAATTATTTTCCTATGTTATAATTCTGGAAACTATAATATGTCATTTGGCTATGACAGTGTTTGCTCCCAGTAAAGGAAAAAAAGTATTTGTCAATGCCAGGAAAATACTATTTTCCATGAGGCAAGGCTGATTATTTGGATGGATGGAAGGGCACTAAGCAACATAATATTGAAAGCAGGATATAAACATCTTGGAATGTTAATCTTCAGTCAGCCAGAGAGCACTAGTGGCTAAAAATAGGATTGGGGTTTTTTTGTCTGTTAATTCTGTCACCACAACTCTTCCTACTTTATAAGTTTTAATATATTCCCCCCAAAACAAACAAACAAACCCAAAACAAACAGACAACCAAAATTTTCTCAGTTTGAAGTCTCATTGAAGTCTAAATAGAAACACAATTTAGACTGGTATTAAAAAATATATTTCAAAAGATATAGGAGGATCTGCAGACTCCCTTGAGGTTATAGAGGCCTTACAGAGAGACCTGAATAGACTATAGAGAGCTGGGCAATCACCAACAGTATGAAATTTAACAAGAGCAGCTTGTGCATTTGGCACCTGGGACAGTATTGGTTCACACTTCAAAGTGATCAGTGCAGGTTGTGTTTTCTGCCACTGGATGCTGTCCATTCGCATTAGCTATCAAAATAAACCCAGCAAACAAAATCGCACACCATCTTATATTTATTGTGGATTTAGACAATACTGTTGTAGAAATAAAAATGGTTGTTTTCAGTATGTGAAAATTGTCTTACTAGTTGAGCTGGAATGTCTCTAGCATAGTTGCTGTTCTCAACTGGGGCACCTAAGAAATGCTTGAGGAAAGGGTGAAAGGGAAAAGGCCAATGTAGAGGGACTCCGTTGGTGACATGCAGAAGACAGGAGAGATAGTAAAAGTGGGCTTCCTACAGTTGTGCTGCTGTATTTTAATTGTAATTACCTTTGGAACCCATTTATACCTTTACTTTCCACATTCGGTTAGGAGTTCCGTGTTTGAGTAGAAATTGACACTATTCCCCATAAAGATATGCTGAAAAAAAGTTTATTGTTGTTACAGTTTTTTCCTGACAGAAGAGCAATTAGAAACTAGGTTTACTTTTACAGATTAATTATTACTTTCTTTGGCTTTCTTTTTGTAATCACAAACATTTCACTTGTGTGATGACCACATGTTTGTTGTCTAGAAATAGTACAAAGTCTTTGGTCACATCCTAAAATGTTATTGAAGAAATTGTGCCACAGATCTGAAATTACCATGTAAGTGTATACTAAACATCTTGGGTATGCTTCATTCATTTTCAGTTTATATTCTGCTGCATGTTTTGTTAATTCTAACACACATTACAGTTCTCAGCTGGAATCTGTCACGACAACTGGCACGTTTTATCACGTTTCCATACCTGAAGCAAGTCTAAATGGGAAGTTTGAGTTCCATGTCTGCAGTGTGTACATGTCATATTAGCCTGGTGTTTTTTGTACTTAAAATGCACCGACTGTTTTGAAAACCACGTCTCATAAGAGAAAGTACATTTAATGCAATTACATGTATGTTGTTGATGAACTTTGAGTATAATTTAGGTTTGTGGCTGAGGTACAAGCACTATTATTCTCAGCCTTAGTCTGCTTTCACTCACTTTCTCCTCACTAAGGTGAGCTAACATTTGACAGAAGAGATTTCCCCCATAAGATCACCTGTATCAGGTACCAAGCTCTGAACTGGTGTCCGCAGTCCATCTGGAACAAAACCTTGAGAATATCTTAGTAGGTTTCAGGGAGTGACAGGATCATGTATATTATCAAAGCTAAAGAAAAGCAAAAAATATTATAAGCAAAGCTACAAAGGCAAAGCAGGTATGTTGTCTGCATTGCATAGACTCATCTCTGTTCTTACCTATTAGCTGAGGATTTCTGAGGAATGTAATAATGTAATTTTGATCTGAAAACTTTTATCTGAAAAGCTATCTTTCTCACATATTGAAGCCTCAGAGGTGTAACTTTTGACTGTTTTCAGTGAGTGCTATTGTGGAGTATATTAAAATACTGGAATACTTCCAATATGAATTGTGGTCCCCAAAGTTTCAGTCTGTCTCTCAAAATGTTGCTCTTGGTTAAGAAGCCTCTCTGAGTAGTGACTTTTCCTCTGTCCCTTTAGAGTTTGTGACATACTTGCTTTTAGAATTTATATCAGTCATAGAGAGCTCTGATATATTCTACCACTGCTGTTTTTTAACTCGTAAGATTTAAGTTACTTGGAGCCTTTAATTCTAATAATTTGCAGACTTATTCCTTCAGTCTTCTATGAAAAAAAGTTAACTTTTTAAATATGCCTGTCACCCCAGCAGTTTGAGTTGTGGTTTAGGTAGCTTCACCAAGCTCCTTGCAGTATATAGTAGTAGGATAGGTGATGTATGTGGTACCTCATATGCCTTAGTTTCTTTCTCAGACTTTGGGATTTGGGTCCATATGGGGCACATTTTAATATCAAATTACAGTGTAGATGCTTTTTAAATGCAGTGTATATGACTTTATAGTCAAAGTGTTATTGCCATTCTCTCTGCTTCTCCTTTCTATATATTTATGTATGTATATCTGTGTGTGTATATGAGTATTTGTTGTCTCCCAGTTAGAACCTGGTTCACTCGATGAAACTCAAATTGCTACAATATTGAGGGAGATACTGAAAGGACTGGATTACTTGCATTCAGAAAAGAAAATCCACAGAGATATTAAAGGTAAATGGTTTTTGATTTGTATTGTAATAATCTTAGAAGGGCTCATGCAATATAAATAGGCACCTGCCAGTGCCTAATGTCTTAATTTCTGCTATTGCCTCTTCTTTATTGCAGCTGCTAATGTATTGCTATCTGAACAAGGAGAAGTAAAACTAGCAGATTTTGGAGTAGCAGGACAACTAACAGATACACAGATAAAGAGGAATACCTTTGTGGGAACACCATTTTGGATGGCGCCTGAAGTAATAAAGCAATCAGCATATGATTCAAAGGTAAGATATTTTGAGGCAATAGCCAAATCCCTTCCTTTTTTAACTTGAATTACATGGGTCGGTCTTCAGAATGTAGCTAATAACTTTGGCAGTTTCTAGACAGGTGTCCTTTGAGATTATATCTAGCATCTAAAAGCTGTTGGCAAGGAAAGAAGTTTTCCTGTTTTATATCCAAGCTGTTAGCCCATCCAGTTGGCAAGAAAAGTTACAATATTGACAAGCACATCCTGTCATCTTTTATCCCACAGTACTGATGAGTGGTTTTGATGGTTGTTAAAAGGTAAAATGGAGCAAATATATACAAAATGTTATATATGCTTCCAATTGTTTTTAGAAAAAGTCAGCAACACTGTTGAAAAATATGTATTTGCTAGGTGTGAAAGTGCTGTTGTTTATCTGTGGAAGAATGTGCTGCATAGTTCTATGCTATTCTCTGACCCTGTGGTCTTAGATACTCCATATCGGAAGGGTTTAATATCAGATGTACTTATTAGCAGATATTTACATTACACAGGATGTTGATTTAACAGTGGCGCAGCAGTGTACTGAAATCCCAACACAAGCACAAGCATATCTGTTGTAATATACGGTTGTATTACAATAGAAATTTGATTCCCATTGCTGGTCTCCATATGCTCACCAGCATGGCACTCGGTATCCCCAGTTGCCATGAAGGAATACTAGCACTGAAGACAGCTCAAGACCATTGCTCTTTTCAAAATTAGTTTTACTGTTTTCTCAGTTTTTATAGTTCTGTTAGGCTGAGCTTCATATACATCTCCTTGCTACCCCTCCCTTAGACCTCCCCCATGCTGGTGTGACTAGCTTGGTAAGACTGCTCTACTGACTCTATCAGGGAAGGCAGTTTGCCCAACCCAGCCTGCACCCAACTGGCCATGCTTGGGAGGCATTAGGCAGGACTGCCGTCTTCATAGCGTAGTCTCAGTGAGGTGCAAGTAATTTGTGTTACATCGTTGCTGTGTAACCCAGTTTGTTCTTTACCCTGTCAAATCTTCTTGCTTCCTACTTGCTGATGAATTCCTGATAAAACCTTTAAGGGACCCTGTACCACTCCCTTGTGCACAGTTCACCTGCTTTTTTCCTCATTTACTGCGTGCCTCACATCAACTGTTAAAGTGCTTATTGCTCCTTTTCTGATTGGATTGGTATCTTTGCTTATGCTGACTGCTGAAGTGGCACAACTGTGCAAGGCAAGGCAAAACCTAAGTTACGACATAAAACTACTAACCAGACTACAGAAAGGCAGATGCATCCTGATGTCTAACATTGCTAGTTATTGCTATAAAGCTTGAGATCTCCTAATGATTCAGCACTATTATCACTTGTCCTAATATTAGGGGCAGTTGTTGGATTTCCTGACCATGGCTTACACTATATTATCAACATAACTTAAGCAAGAAGCATTATTCCAGTGTATTGATTTCCACATGAAGCATTTTTGGATATTAAGATAGTTACGCTGCAGATATTCTTCGCAGTTTACTGTGCTGTCAAACACAGATTTCAGAATTGAAGAGAACAACTTCTGAGGAATTTCCATGTGTGAAGCATTTAAAATGCTTTTGGTTGAAATGGCATATCTTCATTATCTTTTCATTGCTTCATAATACTTCAGTATTCACATTAATGTGACTTAAGAGTGTGGGAGAGTAGTGAATACTTAAGCTGTTGATTTTGGATAGAGCCTTATTTTTTTCTCAAATGTATGTTATGGGAACGTATGTATATAATATCTTTTATCTTTTGTTAGAGAAGCAGGGTTTTTTCATAGATAAATGTGTACATTTTTTAAAAATGCTGGTTTAATTCAGGATTTGGCAAATGCATACATTTTGTGTATTTTTCTTCTAAAATATGTGATACTTAAATTGGGACTTGGTTTGACATTATTATGTTCTCAAAACAGTGCTCTCAAGATTATGTAAGGCTTTTTGGACAGCTTTATGCATATGTGAGCTGTATATTCTTTAACTTCCAAACATAATTTACCCATTCCATTCTTGCTTTTTTCAGTCCTATTCCCAAACTGGTTTGCATCCCTAAAATACTCCCATTATTCTTTCTTAGACCATATATTGCAAGGTATGTTTACAAGGCATTCCAACACTTGTCTTTATTGCCCAAAAAATAATCAAGGTATGTGATTTTTGACATTGACGCTAAAATTTCAACAGCTTCTGTCAGACTTTTGGAAATAATAATTCAGACTGATATATTTGAGAACACAGGGCTTCCAGATGGCTTGTGTGAGAAAGTTAACTATAATTGCATTTTAATGTGGTCAGTAGCTAATCTGAGAGTGCAGATTTCAACTTCATTTTTCATTTTCCCTTGTAGTTTATTTTTGAACTACAAGCAATCCAAAGGGGTGACAAAATGTAGGTGACAAAATGTAGCTGCCAAAGAAGCTATCAGTCATGGGGAAAATAGTGACATGTCGAAACATTACTATAATTGTTGTATTAAAGCTACTGCGTGGGGTTTTTTTTTTTATTTCCTTTTCCTTTTTAATTTATGTTTTCTCAGGCCATTTACTCCCTTCTGTCTCAGCTATTTGTTCTGTGATACAATGTTGTCATAGAATTTTCCCTTCTTTCTGATTTCTGTTATTTTGCAATAGTTCTTACTTCTTTCTCCTGCTGTGATTCCTTTATCTGGAAGTCAGCATCTTTTTTTATCTTTTTCTGTTTTCCCATAGCTATTTCTCTGGCCTTTCTACTATGTAACTGATATAATTAGAAAAATATTTTGATTTTTAAAATGTTTTTCTCTTGCACATAGCCTATATTCTTTGACTTAAAAGTGCTTCAAAGTCAGACTAAATTTTACTCATTAGAATGGAAGGGGAAAGGCTTATGGCAATACTGCAATAAGTAGTAGTTACCAGTGATTCGCTGACTCTCATCTGAACTTGGAAAAATAATTCTGGTTCAAGATTTGAAAGTGAAAATCATAACATGTGGTAAAACTTAGTGATGATATAGTGTCATCACTTCTTAAGTGCTGACATGCTTCTCCATCCCCATTTGGAGGACTGAATGAGCACCCGCTCTGGAGTTTCACTGCCATTGTCACAGACAAATGCATCTGAGAAATGCCTTGCTAGATACACATGTAATTGGTACTCACATTCCTGTTCTGAGAGCCTTCCTGATCTGTGAATGAAGAAGTTACTATTCCAGAGGAATTTGGGGGGTTTATTCTTGATGCTCTCAACAGCAATGGGCTTTCAAAACCCATCCTGAACTTCAAAGAGTTCAATATCCATCTCTGGTTTGTTTGACTTTTTTTTTTTTTATTTTATTTTTTTCTTTTTTTTTTTTTTCCCCAGAGGAAGGTCCCTAGCAGTAGATAGTGATAAATACATGAGGAAAAAAGAAGTATTTATATGTCTGTACATATGTAAATTTGATTTTTATACTTATATATACATGTGTTCCATCTGTGACTGAAAGTCTGGCAGAAGAAAATCTATCCATTTATATGGCTTAAACATGTTCCTCTTGAGAAACTGAAATTCAGAATAAATCAGAAATGATAGTGCTCAGTAGTTAACAGGAAGACTCATCTTTAACAATGACATTTTTCTTTCCTAATCAAGAAAAGCTTTTCTGCTACAGGGAAGTTACTCGCAATTATACTCAGACTTGAGGGACAGCTTAGCTGATAATGCTGTTATTAAGATAAATGAATCTCAGATCTTATATATTTGCATAATCCTCTGTGCTCAGTGTGAGATGGCAGTTCTGTAACATGGGTTAACAAAATGTCATTTCATAAATTCTATTGCTAATTGATTCAGCGCTTTTTTTTTTTTCTTTTCCATACTTACTTGCAAAATTAAGTAACTAAGCTCTTAACAACAGCATACTGTCTGAATAAGGAAGAAGGAACTTGGTTTTAGTTGGTCCAGGTAGCTTGTGCTAGTGGATTGGAGACAAACATTGCACCTATCAGCCTGCAGTCTTGTGTGAGTTAGTCAAAGATAACCTAGCATGTCGGCTTGCAGGCACAAATGGATTAGAGGACAATTAGTAAGGACCTCAGTGATAAGAGATCTGTACTTTATCCAGTAGGTGGAAATAGATCTGGTTACGGTGTAGCAAAGTTCCAAATGCTCTGTTCAGGACAGCTCACTTCAGATCTTTCCTGTTCTCCTAAGTCTTGGTTCTGTTTTCACTTCAAAAGAAACAGAAAAGCAAACCCATAAATATTTAACAAGTACATCATGTCCTTTAGAACAGATGTTTCTCTGAATTATTTTTTTTCTTTTACCTTTCTGAAGAGTTTATTAATCCATTCTTTTGACTCTTATGTCTGCTGTTTCAGCAGAACATAGAGAATTATGATCATAGAATCATAGAATGGTAGGGGTTGGAAGGGACCTCTGGAGATTGAGTCCAAGTCCATGCCAGAGCAGGATCACCTATATCAGGTCACACAGGAATGCGTCCAAGCAGGTTTGGAGTGCCTTCAGAGAAGGAGACCCCACAACTTCTCTGGACAGCCCATTCCAGTGTTCTTCTACCCTCAATGTGAAGAAGGGTAGAAGAACATTTTTTTTTCTCATATTTATTTTTTCTCATATTTATGTGGAACCTTCTGTGTTCCAGCTCACACCTGTTGCCCCTTGTCCTATCATTGACTGAGAAGAGCCTGGCTCCACCCTTCTGACACTCACCCTTTATATATTTCTAAGCATTAATAAGGTTACCCCCAGTCTCCTCTCCTCCAAGCTAAAGAGACCCAGCTCCTTCAGCCTTTCCTCACAAGGCAGATGTTCCACTCCCTTAATCAGCTTTGTGGCTCTGTGCTGGATTCTCTCAAGCAGTTCCCTGTCTTTCTTGAACTGAGGGGCCCAGAACTGGGCACAGTATTCCAGATGTGGCCACACCAGGGCAGAGTAGAGGTGGAGGAGAACCTCTCTCCACCTACTAACCACACCCGAACAATGAAAGTAAATGGTAGTGGACCTAACACTGGTCTCTGCTTCATTACTTGATTTGTCCTCCTAACTTGGTGCAGTGAGCCTTTGGATCTGCATTTTGTATGTGCATGACTTGGTGAAGTTTGATTTAGATCAGGTCTTACTGGCCTCCGAGACATGGCTCACAGGAGGACATGTATAAAGCAGATCAGGTAGAAAAGTGCTGTTAATTTTTAAGAAGTTACTTGGACCAGATACTTAACTGGTTGAAATCTGGTGTTGAAAAAGTTGAGTAATACTGTTCTAGACTGTATTACTCTAGCCTGTCAGTAAGAATGAGATACAAGATAGTGTTAAACCCCAGGAAAACCATATTCTAATGTATTGCATTGCTGATGGTTGTACTAGCTGATGCTTGTTGAGGAAAAATCTTGTGCATGTTGTAACGCTTTCTTTTACACTGATATTTGACTTGCCTCATATTTATATAGTGTACTTGAATATGGTGGGTAAAATGCTAGTTTATAACAATTCTACCAGTACTTTAAAAAAATGTTTGTGTTTCGAGGTCAGTTATAACTGCTGGTGTAATCGTATTGATTTTGAAAGTTTTAAAATAATTAGAACTGCTTTATACTGTTGAGTAAAAACAACTTAGAAACTGTGTAATATTTTATGTGGTTAACCACATAAGCCAGAACATGGTAACAAAAACAATTTATGTAGTAAATTATTTGCAGCAAAGGTTTAAAAATCTATTTTTGCAAGCGTGTTAGTTTTGGCTGGGGTAGAGTTAATTTTCTTCACAGTAGCTCCTATAGGATATGTTTGGATTTGCGCTGAAAACATTGCTGATAATACAAGCTGTTGCTGGGCAGAGCTTGCCCAGTGTCAAGGCCTTTTTTGCCTTTCACCCCACCAACAAGTAGACTGGAGGTGCAACAATAAGTTGGGAGGGGACACAGCTGTGACAGCTGTCCCTAACTGAGCAGACATACCGGACCATATGACACATCCTAGAAACTAGGGGGAAGGTGGGCTGGGGGTTGCTGCCTGGGGACCGGCTGGGCATTGTTCAGTTAGTGATGAACAATTGTTTTCAACACTTGTTTCTTCTCTTTTTGAAACCTAATCTTAAAAGCATTGTTTCTTACAGGCAGATATCTGGTCATTAGGCATAACAGCCATAGAACTTGCAAAAGGGGAACCACCTCATTCGGAATTACATCCAATGAAGGTTTTGTTCCTTATTCCTAAGAACAATCCACCAACGCTGGAAGGAAACTTCAGCAAATCCCTCAAAGAATTTGTTGAGGCCTGCTTAAACAAGGACCCAAGCTTTGTGAGTTTGATCTGTTTGTCAATTTATAGTAGAGAGCTTGGCTAGTTTGCGTGAATTACATGAATAAGTGCAGTTCATCTTTTCTAACAGAGGGCAATGTATTCAACAGCATTATTTTGTGGATACTGTATATATTTAAGATTTCATTTGTATCAAGACTAAAGTCTGGATTTCTTAATCTTTTTATAGTGAGTCACTTAACACTCTTAAATGCAGTAAATAATGCGTGTTTGTTTGTTTGTTTGTTTTTTCTTTTTAAGAGACCTACTGCTAAAGAGCTCTTAAAACACAAATTTATTTTACGAAACTCAAAGAAAACTTCCTACCTGACTGACCTTATTGACAGGCACAAGAGATGGAAGTCTGAACAAAGTCATGATGACTCCAGTTCTGATGACTCAGATACGTAAGTTTGATGACTTTGTAAAATACCTGTTGTAAATATAGGACCCAAGTAGTTAATTTTAGCACATATATTAGTGTTCTGTTATTTACAGCTTTTCTGCTTACCAGCCTTGGTCATCTAATGAAATCTTGATATCAGTACTGCAAGGGTTTACATGCACATAACAGTCACTGAGAACAATTCTTCTGGCCTGTTCTGTGATACCTTATCTTTTATGTAGGGTCTAGGGTCCTTCCTAGATATAAGGCCAACTGTTACTCTTGTCAGGCAAGCAGAAGGTAGGCCTTACCCTGCATGACCAAGTAGCCATGTGGCTGGTGCACATGGCCATCTAAGAAGGGGAGGTTTTGGTGGCAGGTTCTCTGTCATTTTGGCTGAGTAAACAGGTAGAAACATATCCTTGCATATAAGAGAGGCTTAGTGAACAATGCTTCTGTGATAATAGAATTTTGGGGTACAAACCATGTTTCCTAGTCTTTTTTTCATCAGAGGTGTGTATTTGCTTTTTTTCTATCCTTCCAGGAAGGTTGGAACATTCCAGCATGATAGTCATGAAATGTCATGTTATTTCTTGAAAAATGAATGTTGCAAATATTTCCAGATTTCCTTCCTTTTTGAGTTTTACTGATAGAGCTGTTCAGTAGGTTTGCGAGTTGTTTTCCTTAGGAAGCCAAGTTACAAATAGTTATGACTCGGATAAAAAGTTATTTTTTTAGTCTGAAAGTAATTTTGAAAATGCTGGGTATCATCAGATTACACACTTTTGAAAATCAAGTGATTTATTCACAAACGGATTAAATTCTTCATAATAAAGAAAATGCAGCTGTTCTCTGCATTTTCAGTCTGTGTGCTGTTGGCAGGTATCAGGCTGGTTATGATTTCTTGGCTGCTGTTACAGCTGTCTACAGTATTTGTCCTACAGTATTAATGGCTTCATGCTTTCCTGTGATCACAGTTCCAGCCCAAAAGCAAGTCTGATCTGGAAGGAATTACTAGTGCTACAACTCTGCTCAGTTACTTACTGAACTTTGAGGTTACAGTTCATTGTTCCTGTGGAATATCAGCCTGGCTTTGATAGCTTGGCATGGGCGAGAGCTAGTGGAACTAGAATGGTTATTGAGTGCTTGCAGACAATTTAATGTCATGTCTAAGCCTGCTTTCCCCTCCTCTGCTTCCACTGCAGCTCTTGTATTAGATGTGATAAAAGGGTGAGTTGATTTAGTGTGCTGGAATACTAACTTTTCAAATAGCTAAATATTTTTCTTCTGGATCAGCTTACTAAAGCTAATGCATAGAAGGAAAGTAGACCTTCCTCTTTCAGTGATGGTGTGAAGTTCAATGTGACTTTGTGTAAGAAATCCTGGAGGCTTTTGTTTCACTGTTCACATGTGTTTTGACTTGGCAGGCTGCGCTAGATGCTTTTTGTACAACGGCATCTCGATGCCCTTTGAATTGGCGGGTTTCTTGCAAATCACTCAATTCACAGACCAAAAAGAAATTAATTTAGAGAAGGATTTTATGGTAGTGAGAAATGTATTGCCAGTGACTGATAAATGTCAGTATAAATATTTTTGTTCTTTTAGCTTAGCAGGAGTTAGAAAAAATTACTAGGCCATCCACAAAAAGTAAGGCAAAAGCTTACTTGAATTTGTGATGAAGTAGTTTGTTGAAGTGATACTGTGTCTATATTTCTTTCTTTTTTTTTAGCTATTCTTTTTTAAGTAGTAAATTCACCTTGCTAAAAGGCTGGGGATCAATGATTTGAGGTACTCTGGTAAAAGCCAGTTTTCAGATAGCAATAAACCACTTCATGTTACTTGTTTATGTAACTTGGGAAAATGTGTTCAATCTGTAATGCCGCTTTCTTTTTTTTTAAGTTAATTTAATAATTAGTGAAGTATCTTGGCTTCATTTTTTGAATTTCCACAGAAGATAAATTACATTACTTTTCATAGTTGTCTTTATGCTTACTGGCTTGCACAGTAGAACACTGATTCTGGTCTTGACTGTAGATTTTATCTGTAGCATGCATATTGAATGAACATGGACAGTAAGATGCAGGTAATAGAATTTTTCTTTTTTTTTTTTTTAATCCCCCCCATTCTCATAGTGAACCAGATGTCCAGGCTTCAGGTGGGAGTGATTCAGGAGAGTGGATCTTTACAATAAGAGAAAAAGACCCCAAGAATCTAGAGAATGGAGCAGCCCAGTCTTTGGAGTTGCAAAGAAATAAGGTGCTCAAAATATCGACTGCATTATATAAGGAGATAATTTTTGCTTTAAGAATTTAGTGAGGTGATTTTTATTTTATACCTTTAAAAACATTTAAATTGTAAAGCTTTCAACTTTTGCAGAAAGTGTGTATTCTACAGTTGCTTTCACAAAATGTTTTGAGTAAGTCAGAAGTTTGGGTATTCTGTAAATGCGTTCTTTTTCTGAAACTTGTGAACTATAAAGGAGACTATTTCTGTAGTTTGTGTAATAATCTCAGGGGAGGAATAGCAGGCTATATATTTAAAATCTTCCTGCTGTAAAGTAAACTTAAACTAGTAAAGTACAAAGCTAGGCTGGGGTTTTGGGGAAGGTGTTCTGTTCTTTTAGGAAAAATAAGAATAATAAGATGTATAAGAGCGTCTTCATTTTTATTTTCTGCAGCCTTTGTGGCTAGGGCCAGGGGTTGCTACCCTGGCTCTGAAAATTCTGTCTACACTCTTATCAGAATTGGAGAAATACAAGAAAAATACTGTATTATATGGGAGGAAGCTAGTAAATGTTGGCATGCCTACGATACAGTACATGCTCTCAGTAAAATTGTGGGTTTGTGCTGTGGTTTTGATTGTTTGTTTTGTTGTGTATTTTTGATGTCGTTTTTTTGTTGTTTTGGGTGGGGTTTTTTGTGTTGTGGTTGGTTTTGTTGGTTTGATATTTTTTTTTTTTCAACCGTGCATATATTTGAGGTGCTGCAGCCACAACTTTTAATTCAGCCTCCCTTTTCACAGTGCTTTGGAATAGTCTGTTATAGAACATTTACATATTTGTGTATACATATGTCCTGGGTTTGGCTTTTTTTTTTCTTTTTCTTCCTGGTAGCTGGTACAGGGCTGTTTTGGATTTAGTGCGAGAACAAGGTTGAACCCAACAGCTAAAACATCAGTGTGTAAAGTAGCGCTTAGCCCAAGTTAGGGACTCTGCAGTTCCCTGTGCTTGGCCAGCAAGGAGGAGCACAAGAAGCTGGGAGGGAGCAGGGCCAGGACAGCTGAGCTGACCTAGCCATAGGGATATTCCGCAGCACAGGACATCGTGCTTAGTGTATAAACCAGGGGGGAGTTGGCTCAGGGCAGCAGATTGCTCCTTAGGCGTCTGTCAGCAGGTGGTGAGCAGTTGCCTTGTGCATCACTTGTCTTTTTTGGGGGTTTATTTCTTCCTTTTTTGGTTATAACTATTTTCTTTGTTATTATTTTCTCTTTTATTTAACTGTTCTTAAACCACAAGTTGTTGGCTTTTGTGTTTTGGTTGTTTGTTTTTTTTCAGTTCTCCTCATCCTACTGGAGTGAGGAGAACTGAGCCAGTGGTTGCGTGTTGTTTAGTTGCTGGCTGGAGTTCAACCACAACAGTATAGAAACAGATTTTTTTCATTAAGTGTAGATTGTTGGAACTATTTTTTTTCTTTAATTAGAAACAGAATACAATGAGGATTTTTTTTTCAGAAATAAAATTGGTCAGAATGTTGTTTTCTTTAAAGGAACAGGATAACCCAAAGAGGCCTGTGTCCCAATGCCTGTCTACAGTTATATCCCCTTTATTTGCAGAGGTAAGTTACTGCTTTAAGAATTAACCGTTCCAGGATTTATGTTTCTGAAAAATAGAAAAAGATGATGAATGACACCTAAGGTTTCTACAACCCATTTGGAACTTGTTACAGTTTTAGCTGTACCCTTTGCTTTCATGCATGTCTGCTTTTGAGATCTTCCTTTTGCTTATGGCAATATTTCTTATGCATGGCAGCATGTTATCAGCCATGTTAGCCTAAAGCAATGAACATGAAAACCAGAAAGGTATATAAATGAACCTAACATTTGAATTTCAGTGTTGAAAATTCAGAATGGGAACAAAATAACAGTTTTATATTTTTTTATATTTGTTTTTTTTCCCCAAATACTTGAAAGAGCTTAAGAAAAATTCCTCTGAAGGGGAAGCCAGATACTTATGAAGATGTGATAATTAAAAAAAGTTGATAGAACTTCTAAGAAACAAAAACTCTCCCCTCAGCTTTGATGTGATGTATCATGATTATATAATGATTTCAAGCATTGCAACTGTTACAGAAATAGAGAAATTGTTCTTAGAAAAGGGTGTTGTCTTAATTTTGTTCTAATGAATAAAATCCTGCTTCAGAGGATTATCACGGAATTTTGTGTGCTGCTCATTAAGAGTATTGAGTGCTGTAAAACAATCACTTTAAAGGGGGTGATCTATGTATTGGTTATTTAGAATCATAGAATCATAGAATAGATTGGGTTGGAAAAGACCTCCAAGATCATCAAGTCCAACCCCTGATCCA
>JANHFX010014530.1:53697-67265 GCA_027560015.1 Chloroceryle amazona
TTGGCCTTGTTGAACTTCATTCCACTGGAGTCAGCCCAACTCTCCAGTCTATCCAGATCCCTCTGCAGAGCCCTCCTACCTTCCGGTAGGTTGACACTCCCTCCCAACTTGGTGTCATCAGTTGGTGTCATTTAGATCCTAGTATTAAGTCAGCCTGTTATTATAAAGTGAAGCTATAGGTGTACGAGGACATACACTGAAGTGAGTATGTGTAAGCAGCACATCTTGAAACTGAACAGCTACGGGCAAATAGTGCATTTTTGGGGGCATACTTTGTCTTAATTTTTGAACATGAGGCTGCTGAAAAGGTGTTGTGAATGACTGAACGCTTGTGAAGATGAATGACACCCTGATAACTACTGCAAAGACTAACTTCAGGATGGAAAGTCTTCAGGACGTGAGGGTGTATAATGAAAGTCATATCCTGACATTGTGAACACTGACAGACACTGCCTAACAAGCTTTTCCATTATATTCATTACAGAAATATTTATGACTGTCTTATTAATACATTTCTTCCCATTTTTTCTTTCAGTTGAAAGAGAAGAGCGAAGTGTGCGGTGGTAACGCAGATTCCATAGAAGAACTGAGAAAGGCTGTTTATTTAGCTGAGGAGGCTTGCCCAGGCATTGCAGATAACATGGTGTCACACCTTGTACGGAGGCTTCAGAGGTTGTTAAACTATTTCACTAAGGGTTACAGAAAATTTCAGATCTGATCCTACAAATGTTTGACAAGTGTTAAATTGAAGTAATTATTTTTATAATAGAGGAAAAAACCACTTGTGTTTACAGTTTGTATAATTTTGTTTGCTTAGTAGAAAAAAAACCCCTAGTCATATGAGCAGTTCTAATTTCTAGCTTCAGGTGACAGCCCATATGTGCGTTCATCCTGTTGTTGGTGTGCATATTGTGCGTCAAATGAGACTGGACAGCCTTTGCCCTTTGTGGCTCCTCTAAGAGTCATTCACACTTTCTTAGGGCCTGGCAGGATGTTGCAGAGGATGATGCCCTATGACACTCAATTTCTTTTACCCGCTTTGATAGATTATTCAGTTAGTTTGTCTTTCGTTCAGTCACATCATAAGTGGTTCCTTGTTTATTCATTAAAGAGAGTTGCTATGGCCTTTTGGTGCTCCCTCCAAAACCAATGTTTTGTATTACTTTGAAAGGCCATAAGTCATAAGAGATTTTCTAACTTAACTGGCTAAGTTAGGAATATATTCTTAAACACTCAATTTTCTGTTCTTTAAAATGTTACACAAGAAAAGATAAGGGGTGTAAATTTCATTTACTGCTTGAACAGGCTTTAAAGTTGCCCTTGAATCCAGGAGCCCACAGCTGCTGTGAATCTACACTGTCCATGTTGGCTTGCTTGGTACTAGAGAAAACTCAAGGTAATGGTTAATTATGGACTGCTACCTTGAAAAAGATCATCCTGAGCAGGTGTCTTCCTTATACTGTTTTTAACCACAGCTTGGTAAAGTTTAAGAATTCACATCTCTGAAGTTAAAGCAGAGGATTGTCAGGCTGACACTTTGTCATTCAGTAAAAAGCAATGCCAAGAAATCTGCAAGCAATCATGTGTCTTGCTTTCTGGGCTGTTAAGCATGAAGCACAGTCAGCATCTCTGGTGCTAAAAGGTCACCCGGTGATGCCAGATGTCCTGATTCTCCTTTGAGTTGATCCTGTCAGGGTTGAGTTTCTGGAGCTTCCATCTCGGTCTGTTTCCTCTTGGGGTTCTAAAACTCACCCCAGTCTTTCAGCAGCCCAATATTTCAGTGTTCGGTTTCTATCAGCATGCTACTGGGCCTTCCTGGAACTGGGAACCTCAAAGACTTTTGAAGCTGAAATTGAAGCTGAAAATGACCATGTGGAGATGGGCTTTCCACTGGGTACTTCTTGTGGATGTTGGAGATGATTGTTCATGTTCCTGTCCCAACAGCAACAGTCATCATTTTTGTCTTAGGAGATAGATTTCAGAACCCTTTCTATACCTATTTAGCATTTTGTTTTCATTCTGTTATGCTTCCTTAAACTATTGCTCTTTTTCTCGGCCACAGCATTTTATAAGTGGCGGCAGGGATGTCATTTTCTTTGGAAGAGAGAAGGAGGTATTCATGGAGAATGTTGGTTGATGGGTCACATCTGGGTGAACTTTCTCTTATTTCAGGGACGATATTCAGCTAGTGTATGATCATGACTAACACTTATTCCAGAAAGAGAAAGAAATGAATGGTGGGCTCTCCTCCTATAAAGGAGTTTGAATCATACGATAGCTTCGTAGGTATCCTTCATGTTTGGAGCTGCTCAGCTTCTGAAAAGATAGATTCTTCTTATATGAAATACTACAAGAAATCTCCTCTGTTACATCATTAAGTCACTCGTATCCACTTAAAATTTCCTCTCAATTTGATAGCTAAGTACTGAAGATGATGCTTCAACAATATGTTTCTCATGAAGTTTTTATTCCCCTTATGACTGGTTAAAACCAGATTTCCCAAGTTTGAGTGAATTAATTGGGACCCTCAGAAGAGGTGCCAATAATTTCAGTGAATCCATTTACCTTCCTCCTTCAGTTTTCATCTCTGATGTTTTATAAATTTTATTGAAAGCTTAACATGATTAAAAAGGTGTGCTGCTTTTTGGGGATGTTTAAGAATCTGTTTTGACCGAGAAATACAGGTTTCCTGCCGCAGTAATATTTTAGAAAAATTAGGATGTGAACTTGCCAAGTAGGAAAATTGGAATCACTAAATGTTGCCCGCAGTATATAGAATTCTTACCTGATCATTCACTTCTCAGTAACACACCTGGTGCTATTTGTTAGAAAAGCAGCTATATTCTAATGAGGTGTATTTTACATGTTGTTCAGCAATAGGGCTTTTTAAGTGTGACAGCAGCAGTGGGTAAAGTTCTGCAAGGAAAAACCCTGGCCTAAGTTTTAGTTGCTGCTTGCTGTAGAACATATTTCTGAACATATACTATAAGAATAACTGAGTAACTGTAAGAATAATGAAAATACTGAAAGACTAACTATTTATTTTCCTCTTCAGATACTCACTAGCTGGAGGAAGTAGTTCATCCTACTGATGATGGGCTGTACCTGACTTTTCTAAGACAACAGATCCCACGGTGTCCGCATTGAAGGCGTGCACCCTGATGTTCTGCCCATCAGTCGCAGGAATGTCCTTTGCTGGAAGGATGTTCCTAAATGTGCAAGAGTGAAAATGAAGTCTCTCAGATGCAGGCAGTCTTTTTCAGCTCCTTAAAGCTATAATTTTTTTTAATGATAATGCACATATTCCAGGGAGGTGTCTTTTTGTAAGAACTAAAATGTATATTTAGGTTTGTGATAGAGAAATTGAAGATAATGAGAAACCTCAGGTATCTTGCTTCAAGAATTCCACTATGAGAAGGAGTATGCTTGTTGGAATTGTGTACAGATCTGTATATGTCTTTTTTAACTGAAAGCCTTTCAATGTGCTTAAGGAATCACTGTGTACAAAATGGTAAAGTGCTTTTGTAGATAATGTTAGTGAGGTAAATATTTGACAGGCCATAACTGAGTATTGCCTTGCCTTTATTACATGTAAATTTTCAATGATGTGATAAGTGAATCTTGGTTTGATTTTTGTACGTGAAGGATTTGCCATTGAAAGAGTTAATCCTGTACTATGGAACCTTCTATCTGTACCTCAGCAAAGACACAATTTTATTCTGTTTCTCCAGTATTTCTTCCTTTTTATCTATATTCTGAGTGTGACTTTCTAATTATGGTACTACTTCTGGTTGTTTTGAATTTAATACACCTTGTCTCTCAAAGCTTTAAATTTAAATTATTGTTTTTCTTAATGAATGAGCTCTTTCATATTTTCAGTTTTAAATTGTGCCAATGCAAATTCTGAACCCTATGTATTGTTCAGTTTTAGTAATAGGTATTTGTGAAGCTTGTAGTGAAGTTCAGAAAGAATCTCTCTCCTGAACGTGTTTGAACACACAAATAAATGTTTATTACCTTCATTTATTCTGAAATATTTCATTAACATGTTGGCTCTGAGACAGTGGTAAGTATTTCTTCATCATGACTATTTTTGTCATTAAAATGACTGTCTAGCAGCACAAAAGGATCCATAGATTCCATATTTGGTCTTGCTGCCTAAATCTGTGCATCTCTCTACTGAAAGCGATAGATGTTAGACAGAAAGACTCCAAAACTGAGCCTGGGTGTTGTATGCTATGATGTCGTAGTCCTTGTCTCCCCAGGAAAAAGTTACTACTTGAAAATTCTGAACTGTAAAATTTCCATTGTTCCTGTGAGTGCTCCTAGGTATGTGGCTTAAGGTTTTTGGAGCTCTTGGAAATAGTAACATTAGTTACACAGGTGATAAGGTGGCTGTTTTTTTTTTTTTTTTTCACAGTATTACTCTGAGATTTACCTTCATTTGTTTCATCAAGGGTGCTTTTTATTTGGGTAGCTAAAAGAGCATTTTTGCTTTCTTTTTAATGAAGAAATTGATGATTTTATTTTGGCTGACAGTGATGTAACTTGTTTAATTAAAAAAAAAGATAAAAAAAGATAACAGGAAGGATTAATATTTTCGAAGTGTAGAAGTGTAAGCCTATCTACCTGGCTTAGTACAAAACGTTCCGGGCTCTCTAACCATTCTGCAGCTGGGGAGGTTTCCTTGCAGGACTTTGTATCACCGTAGTAGCCCTTACTCTATGCATATTAATAGCCTTAATAATTAATGATTTAACAGTGAGGCGACACTGTCACTCTGTCAGAGCTACGAAACTTCTGACCAGGTTGAAACAACAGTTAAATGAGTCTTTGTGCACTCGTCCTTGTAGCTGCATTCTTAGCCACAGCATGTTTGCCAGCGTAACAAGGTAGTGGTTTTCCTTTGTGGCAAAGGGAATTTCAGGTAAAACCAATAATGTGTAAGTTTGAGCAATGACTTTTAACTCCTCTTTGATTAGTGGCTTTAAATATGATGTGCGTAATAATAGTGTGTGTGCTCTTAAATGTGAAGGTTTGTCCTCGAGGAAACGTTTAGCGCTGCTCTTGTGAGATGTGCATCTAAATATAGTGCAATGGGAAACCTCCCCCGTGACTTCTCAACTTTAAAACACCCAGCCATTCAATAAATACGTGCTGTTACAGCATGTGGAAATGAACAGATGTGTTTGCAGTTGAAATATTAATAGAGTAATGGAAGCTTTCCCCCTGTCACCTGATAATGTAGGGATTTGAAACTGAAGTGGGCTTCCTTGGAGATGCACAGAACGCATTTAATGGGAAAGTTAAATTGACAGTGCTGGCTGGAATCTCGGGAATTTCTCAATCAGAAAATCCCATCAAGTTCTAAGGTAAATTAGGTGATTTTTGAATAATAGTTTTAAAAGTTATACGTACATAATTTTTTTTGAGTTGCGTTTTATTTACGTTCCAGGACTGTATGTTGAGGAAATACATCTCAGAGTAGATTGTGGCAGAATTTGCTTGGTGAACGTGTCCCTTTGTTTAGGAGCTCTGAGATGCATCAGACCTACAGCAAGGGCAGTTGGCCAAGAGGCTAAGACATTTAGAAAAAGACAAGACCTCATTTATGGTAGAGATATGTATTTTTATATGTAATATATAGATTATTTAAATATGGACTATCTTAAACTGAGATTCATTGAGAAAAAAAAAGTGTGCTGTATCTTGAATGTAAAATTACAATCACTTGCTATAGAAAAATATTGATGCTTTATAGATCAGATCTATATTGGTAACAGAAGAGATTAATTTGAAAGAAGCATGGCCTCACTTTCTGAAAGCAAAAGAATTGCATTGGTATTTTGGAGGTGGTTTATTGCTAGAAACACATCTGTGTTGCAGTGATGCACTGATGGGTTTCCTGGGCATGTAGTACATCTTCACTCAGTGTTGAATATACCAAGTGACAAGCTATCCCAATGTATGCAAACATTTAAATGAGTGGAAATACTTATTTGTCAGGGATCTCAAGATTAGGCAGTAAATAAACTCGCTGTTTAAAAAAAATCAGTTACTTGAACTGAAGGCTTGCTTTTTGTAGTATCAGAT
The DNA here is from genome assembly GCA_027560015.1 of Chloroceryle amazona. Classification (NCBI taxonomy): domain Eukaryota; kingdom Metazoa; phylum Chordata; class Aves; order Coraciiformes; family Cerylidae; genus Chloroceryle; species Chloroceryle amazona. Next base: position 59,791 of record JANHFX010014530.1, read on the forward strand.
GTGTAATCTATTTTTTAACTTACTATTCCTTGCAGTTGCACTTTGTGGGCAATCACCAGTTTGCTAAAGGCTGATGGTACGATTGCTATAGCGCAGAATGCTTTTGGCATAGTAACGAAGCAGCCCGTTCTCTGAGGTGCTGTGGCTCCTTTGCAGCTCCAGACATGTCATTGTACCTGTCCGTGCGGGTGTGGCCAGAGGAACCAGTTCCTCTGGAGTGATGCAACTGGTGTTCTGCTTGCCCTCTACAGGAGGGGTAGGCAGAGGGGGAAGGCGAGCGTATGCGCCAACTGCAACGTAGCTGGCATGTTGCGACTTCATGTTACCCGCCGGTAACTCCTTCACCTGCCCCTGCTTGTACTGTACTTGTGTCTTTAGCTCTTCCTACTTTACGTGGCGTTCAGTATTACTTTTTTAAACAACGTGGTACCGGTTTGTAATGGTTTTACATCAGCCGTACTCTTAAGGAAACACATTTTTGCCTTCAAAAATGTCACCATGGGAAGATTGTCAGACGTGCTAATAAGCAGAGTTACTACGAGAGGATCAGTACAATCACAAATTATTTTTGCAAGTTGCTGGGGAGGAGCTTAATCTAAAGCACAAATCTGCAAGATTGCCCTTTTTAGCTGTATTTTGCAGATGTGCTGGTAATTGCACTGAGCATATGCAGTAGACAAATTGTATGTAACGGTTTTATGCCCTTTTTTTTTTTTGAAAGCATGATTACAGAGGACAATTACAGTGTATCTCTTGTTTTCTGTAACATTGCTGCCTGTTTATAACTCTGTATTTAAATTTTACTTCTGTTGCTCTATGCCAACACAATAAAACTCCTTGTAAACTATATGACCTAGAAATAAAGAAGGAAAAGTTTAATGAAATTTTGCCATCTGAGTGGTCAGTAAGATAATGTGTTCGGTGGGGTCTCCTCCCAGGAGGATGCTTTTGCGGGTTGCCAGATGAGTTTTTGCCCACGTGTCAGTACCAGTAAGCAGAAAGATTGTAACTCACTGTTCAGTTTGTTATGGCAGAATTTGTACAAGAGAAAACTCCTGATCAAACTCAAACTCTGAGCAAGAGTCTGGAGAATGTTATTTTTTTTCCTGTTGAGGACCTCGGTAAGCTTGTTTCTCACAGATGGCCTAACCATGTGGGAAGGTTCATTTTCAATTAAAGTAGGGGTTTTTTTTAATCTACAAATGTAAGTGATTGATAGGGTACTGTTTTGGTTAAATATGTGCAGTTTGGTATGGCAGTTTGTCCTGCAGTAAAACAAAGTGCCAGTTTACAGATGGCAGCAAATGAAAACCTGCTTTGTATTCCCCATCCTGCCAGCCCAGTGAAACTGATGGACACACATCACACTGCGTCAGCGTATCCTGAACAGCGCATCCTTAATTATCCACCTAACTGCAGGACAAACTCTGTTGCTGCTGCACTCCTTAATTGTATTTAACTGGTTTCTCTTGTGAAAAAAAAAAAAAGTGCGTGTGCCACATTGCCAGTTTGTTGTGGGGTGATTTCCTCCCCTCCCCCCAATTTTTTCCCCCCTGCAGTTTCTACGCCCCAGGGGCAAAGGGGGAGCTCTTTGTGTGCTTTAGCAACTGAAGATGTGTGTCTGCACAGCCATAATGTTTTCTTTTGAGGGTGAAAACCATGTCATTGGTCCTGTATAAAAAGGAAAAATCGTCAAAAATCAGGCTTTTCAGGTCATGCTTTCATCTCTGTTTTGTTCTTGGCTGATGGAAGGGTGGGATATTGTTCCAGGGTTTGTCTCCAAAACAAGTTTTACTTGTGAGACCTCTTTAGTCAGGCATTTAGCAAGATTCTTGCGATCACAGGTGTTTCCCTACCTGCGAACTTGTCCTTCAGTCTGTCATTCTTTTGGCTGGTTTCAGATGAATTTTGAGGTCTTAAGAGTGTTTAAAATTTTGTGAGAAGAGGTGCACCTGAGCTATATTAATAAATCTTCACTTCTTAATGAAAGGTAAGTTAGACAGCATAGAAATGGTGGGAGATGCTTGGTCTGGTGGGGAAAAAAAACCACAGGAGTCCGGGTTTGCTCGATCCCATTGGATGTGATGTGACCCCATGGCAGTGAAGTTCCTGTTCTGCTTTTATTTGGTTGTTATTTGAAGCCAGCAACTGCTTATTCATAGCCAGTAGTGAAAACAACAGGAGGAAATCTCCTGGAGTGACCAGTTTGAGGTTTTCCCACTGCTGCAACACAAGAACAGTGTATTTAGTCATGGCTACTAACCTGGCACAGTGACCTGGCCTGCCTGTCTCCAGGCCCTGCTTGCTTAGATGGACGGCAGCAGGATGTTATGAATCTGGGTTAAAAGCGGCTGTGTATTACAGCTCTCTAGTAAACTTCCACTTTTATTCACATACAGAGGCTGCCTTCCCAGTCATGGCTTACACTTTTACTCTCTTCCTGATCTATCAGTTCGGTGCTAACCTTAGCCATAAGGAATCGGTAAAATGTTGATGAATGACAGCAGTTCGACTGGTTCCGTTTAATTAAAAACTTAAAATTCACACTGGCAAAGAAGAAAAGAAAAAAAAATCTCTTTTCTGTAGAAAAAAGATAGTAGAAATAGGTGAAAATGCTGACTGATGAACCAGGTGGATGCTCTGAAGTTGCATCCACAGCCAAGTTTGGTCTCTGCTGTCATAAATAGAACTGTATCTTCACCTGTACCTTGCAAGTTACAGAAAAAATATTTTCTAAGCCTACTTTGCATGCAAATTAAACATATCTAAAAAGCTGTTCTGATTTCAGGACTGTAAAGAAAAGCATTTCTTTTGAGAGCTCAGAACAAACTACTGCAGCAGATAACAGTCATGAAGAGTGTATGCAACAAGCCCCAGTGATTTAAAAATCTAATTAATTCAGTTTCAGCTGAATTAAGGGAATGGCCATGGATATCACTCCCATTGTAGAAAAAAAGTAATCTTTTCATCTGTAAAGGACAGATGTAGGGCCCTGGCTGGTAAAGGCTTTGCAGGTATTTTTTACGGCTCAGTAGTAATTTCGGGGTAGCATTAAGGTCGGCAGTGCTTTATTGTACTTCATAGCAACATCGCATGCTACCACTGCTTCAGGTTTTGTTTTTTCCAGGCTAAGTAGCTGTTGTTACTCTATACCCTGTTTTTTCCCCTCTTCCTCACTATATAACTCACCATCCACGTTCCTGGTCAGTCTTGAAGCAGTATGGTTCCTGTACGTTACTGGGTCACTGAGGTTGCTGAATTCACTTGCTTTGGCCCTACAGTCTTAGAGTGGACAAGCCAGTGGACCTGCAACTTGGGGAAGAAAGGTCTTCAGATTTTTTTATACCTACTTTCTAAGTTAGTTTGTCCTTTGTCGTGTCATAAAGAGCTAGAGGCAATGCTGTAGGGTAGATGTGCTGATTATATCTGTGCTGATAGGGGAAAGAACAGGAAAGGAAAAGAGCAACTGCAACAAGTTTCCTGCCCAGGGGTTTGAGGGTCTTGACACAGCTGAAGGGATGGATGCTGAAATACTTGTTTCCCTTTGTCGGGGATTTGGGCACAGGGACTGGTGCTTGTCATAAAGGGTTAGAGCCTGCCCTCTTCTTGGAGAGAGAGAGAGAGAGATATATATATGCATAGATAATATCTTTGTTTGGGGAGGGAATAGGAAGAAGGCTTTACTGCCTTGAAACATCACTATGATAGCATTGTGAGGTATTTTATTCCCTTTTGTTGTGAGCAAAGCTCTGTAAGCCATTTCATACATCACACACAGGTAAGCCATTTACAAAGTGAATAGCTAGATGAAGGAAAGTAGGGGTTCACCTCCCCGATGTCTATTCAGGCCCCCTCTGCCTAGTGCTGTTTCCTTAAAGGTGTACAAGGGCAACAGATGTTTCCCCTACCTTGAACTTCTGTTAATAGAAGTTTTACGTCACCCACCTGATGAAGGGTTGCTTAAAAACCAAGGAGAAGCAACTAAACATAGTAGACAGTGCTGCTGAACTCCCAAGTGGGCCAACAGCTTAACCCAAAGGTGGTGTTAGCTCCTGTTAAAGCCAGATATACAAAGCAGGTATTTCTGCTGCGGTTTGTAGCTGTCGCTCTCTGTCTACTGAGCACCAGCAGGGAGAGGGAAGAGACTGAAATTTCAACAACAAACCCATAGTCATACGAAGATGGTGCAGCAGGCAGGATGAAAACTCAGGGTTTCAGCAGTACCGCCAGCTTAATGCAATTGAGTTATGGAAACACTCTACAAATTAACCACAGCCGGCTGCGGGTCTCACAGCGTACAGGCTTGCTTTCAAGTTTGTAAAACAAAACAGCAGAATGTCACCACAGCCTTTAATTTCTTCTTGTACATACCATTCACAGTACATTAACAGCCCAAATAATATTGCACTGGATTACTTTAAAAATTTTTCATCTTGCAAGTAGTACTCACTTTTCAAAGCCAACAGATGAACAATTTGGTCATTTTGCACCAAGGAAATGGTTAGGTAAGAATCCTATACTTTATACCACATGGATGTGTAACCCCAAAGGGACATGAGAATGAGCTGTAAACTGTTTCCTTGTTAAAGATAGAAAATTAGTAATTCCTTGCTGATTAAATGTAGAATGGGGAAAAAATGAAATCTGGAAGTTATTTCATTCCTGTTAGACTGCTCGCTGTATATATAATTATATTCTATACTGTGAAAGTCCCTCTACATTTAAAAATCCAGCAGCCTACAGATTAACATGGTAAAAAAAAATAATATATTTTTATGAAAAGACAAGAAATAGCATTTGCCTCAGAGGAGAAAGTTTTCAGATTGTGAAGGTTTTTTTTTTTTTTTAGGTGCAATCTTTGAGGCAATAAAATGTCTTTTGGCATTTGGCACTCTAATAAGGACAATATTTTAATACTGGCACAAGCTAAAAACAGCACAGAATGACAAAATACAAGACGTGAAACGAACTGCAGCCACTGGGATGATGGTAAGTTGGTCTGAACATATGGAGAACTTCAACAGTTTTGCTGAGAAATTCTGAAAGTTTCTGCAAAACCATACTTTGTGTGTGTGGTTTTTTTTTTCCTTTTGCCAAATAGTAAGTTTTACTAAACTTGGAGGGAGAAAAGAGTTTAAATGTCCTCTAGAAAATCAGCAGCTGCTGGACAATCAACACGGTGGCTTGTTCAGCCATCAATAGATGTGAGGCTCTTTATGACTCAGAGCTCGCGTGCGTGAGGCAGAACTGGTGGCACTTCGGATCACTTCCATCCATCTGTGGGGAGGCAGGAGGAGAGACAGAGAGGAACAGTCAATTACTAAGGAAAGATTTCTTGGAAGACAGAGTCCTTGCTATTAGTTGTACAGTTTTACTTTCACTACGTACCTACAGGAGCATCGTGCTTGCTGCTTTACCCCCTCCTAAGTCTATCCACAGTTAAGACACCGTAGAACAAAATGACTGCCAAATGGATCTATGAAAGGAGGTTTAGAGAGGCTAAACAGGGGCAATGGGACCCAAAATTCATGATCTTACTAGGGGGTTTTACGCATTCTGAAGATGACATCAAATCTCTCGGTTTTGTGAGGTTGGTTTTTTTTTTCTGGCTTTTTGTGTGTATGTGTGTGTTTTTTTGTTGTTTTTGTCCAAGTGATGAACAGTTGAGACTAAGCACTCCTACACTTTTTTCATTCTAACTTAGCTGCAGCTCCTACTACTTTTCCCTAAAACTGAGAAAGGGGTTTTGTTTTTTTTTTCCTATACTACTCATTTAATACCTGTTCCCCACAATTTCCCACCATTCTGCCACATTTATAGTTTTAGACTGACATGGCTAAAACAATAACAGCTGTCTTCAGTAAGAGCCAACAGTAAGATTATAGACATGTTAATGCTTCATATGAAAGAGCTAAATTAATTTCCAGTATGAACAACCTCCAATCCCAGTTTAGGAGTAGTGACTATTATCCTAGCTCTCCATGCATGTGAAATTCAGTGGGAAGTGTAAAAATTACACATTGAAGTGGCATAAATACATAGTAAGAAGGGGCACTTCTGTGGAAGATTAGAATTTTATTTTGGGTGTGTATTTTCTACCCAGCTGTACTAGAGAGAGTGAAGTTACTCCAAAGAGCTACTGAAAAGTCCTGTGATCTGTTTCCATGCTTCCTGAAGTCAGAGACACAGAGCTCCCTGCGCAGCCACCCCGACCAATTTTGACTGGGTGATTCCTGCACGCAATACAGGTTTTGTAGTGACTCCTATTACAGCTACCACATTATCAAAAACAACCACTTGGTTCTAATGTTACCAGATTTTAAATTTCTTTTACAATTTTATAGGATTCTTTCTCTAGTTGTGCTGAACTACTTACCTGTATTACTGAAGAAATTTACTAAATGTTGGTCTGCTAACCTTGTTCAGAAAATACTCCTGGTATTTTAAAACATTCCCTCTTGCAGAATACTGACTTACCTTTCAAATGTGTATTCACTTTCAGCCCTGAAGTAATACACGTGGGATTTGAAATGCAGCTTGAAGACATAATCTTTGTGGATGTTTTCAGATTCAGAAGGAATGGTAAGGGAATATCCCAGTAAAGGAAGGCTGGCTAAAGGATGATTGTCCTGAAAAGAAACGATGGAAAATTCTGTGAGCTAAAATGCTCTGACATAAAGCAAGCACGTAAGTAAAATGGCAGATAGGTACACACTCAGTGCAAGGTCATCATCGTGTTTCCACAGGTGTGTGGAAAACACCACCAGCTTTATGTGCAATGACCTTAATTGTCTGGATCTGTGATTCTGTCGGGTAGTTTCAGCTTGCCCATCTTTATGAGTCATTCTCATAAGGATCTGCTGCAGGCTCATCCTCTCAGTATTTCCTCCTAAGAAAGTTGTCTGAAATCTTTGGCTTTCACTACTTGCAAATTGCTGAACATAAAGCTCCATCATTTGGCATCATCCTAGGCTTGCAAACACCTGCTCCTTTAGAAATGCAATGGCCACCATGCAGCACTCATTGCTTCAGATCTTCCACCTCGTGGCATGGCACATATGAACAAATAACTTCTTTACCCTGCTTATGTGGAGAGTGTCCTATGATGCATTTTTTTTTTTTTTAATGCAGAAACTCTATCAAAGTTTTCTACAGCAATGAAAGGACAATGCATCAACTGCAATTATTTTGTGCTTAAGCCCCGCTTGAACACAGAGATTAAAAAATTCAACAGATTCTAGACAGAAAACCCCTCCTGTTGCACTGGGATGTTTGTTCAGATGGATTGACCAGTAACTCAAGCATCAGTAACGGTAACCAACATTTTTACGTCACTACTAAGTTTATAATTGTAAGAATCTCAGAATTTGTACGAGAGAAAACTCATTTAAACTTGCACCGCCCTTTCTGAGTGGTACAATTATCTGTGGTGCCTTTAGGGATGATCTGTACTGGGACTGCTTCCCCCCCCCCCC
>JANHFX010014530.1:67275-85087 GCA_027560015.1 Chloroceryle amazona
CACATCTCCTCTCCCCGTCTTGTGGTGTTGTTATTATATGTTGTCTCGGCGTGTATTTGACTATTGGCTGTTGCCCCCCCCCCCCCCCCCCCCCCCCAGTCTGTTACCTGGTGTGATTTATAGAAGAACATACAGAAGTTGGTGAACACCACCCAAAGCTTCTGCCACCCGTTGCTGTTTTTAAATTTTCTTAGGAGGTTTCCAGACAGCTGGTTCTGAAACAGATCAAAAGTAGCCAAATAAAGCACTGAAAGGCATCTGCAGTTTAATTATTTTAAGAAAAATGACCTGCTTTTATCCAGTTGTATTGTGACCTTGTTGTATGTGAAAATGTTTTGGTTGAATGGATGTATTTTTCTTTTGCATTTCTCTACCACTAAGTAATACTTTCTGTAACCTTTTTTGTTTGTAGCTGGGTACTTCCCAAAACTTCAAGCTACTACACTTTTTTTTTTTTTAATTGAGGTGGCTTTCGGTGATTTATTACCAAATGTTAGTTGTGTTGTCCCAGGCTATCCTTATTCTTTTCAAATGATAATTAAATAGAATAATGGAAACAGAAAGTCTGACATGAATTTGTGATGTAGAGGAAAGTTATGACATACTTTAGAATAGGAGATAAGAGTTAGAGCTCTCAGTACCCAGTGAGTTCACATGGTAACTTTAAAAAGATTTCAAAAGTAAGGACCGTTAACCTTACTCTTTGCCAGATTTTGGATATTTTAACAAAAAGGAGGAGGAAGCCCTAACCAAATACGAGTATTTAACAGCTGACAGAAGAAACCACTCTTCACATAGTGAAGGTGTAAAGTCCAGCATCACTGTGCCTTGCAAATAAAGGGGAGTTCTCAGTGAATTCTTATTAACTTCCCATTCTTGTAAAGGCTCTTGCCTGGATCCAAGTAGCTGTTTACATCATTCTCATTATATACTCCAGAAGCTAATAAATCTGCAAAGATTAGTAGTCAAAGTCTGGTGGTCCTGATGTATCTACTACAAATAAAATATGCTTGAAAACATTCTGTTTTCACCAGTCTTGGATATACATCAAAGCCTTTGCTTTAAATCATCCCATTCTCTGGTGTCTGGACTGCTGTCTCCTTGCCCTAAGTTAGAGGTGTACTCCTTAATTTTCTGTTACCTCATTACTCTGGAGGATATCATAAAAGGACAGGCTTTGCATTCGGTACCAGCAGACATATGAAATGGAAACAGGCCGCTGATCACTGATCAGTCCAGCAGGTAGGGAAGAACAGTCACTGACAGAGAGAGGATCTTCTACCATGAGAGAGACAGAAAGGAGGGAGAGACACAAAGAAAATAAACGATAATGCTGAAGTGAGAGCCACCAATAGAATGATGTGAGCATGAGCGTAACCTGCCACGCATGGAACAGCAGTGGAGCTGAAGATGTTTTCACAGAACAATGTACACCTCCAGGGTATGTTTGGTCTTTGCTGCTTTGTTTGCATTCATTTGAGGCATGGAGAGGAACAAAAATAAGGGACAATGAGCACTGATCTCAGACAAAAAGATTTGCCTAACTAACTAAATGTTTCAATCATTAGAATTAGTCACTGGTTTAGGTTTGATTCCTATTTATAATAAGCCCTCTGCTTTAGGGAAAAATAGGAGATCTTGTTGTGCACTGAACCACTCCTTCCTTGCAGGATACTGGAGTATAAAGAGCAGAAAATCCACCTGCATGGGACTGAAATGAGGCTCCACAGTTAGTGCTTTCTTGCACAGAATAACCTGCTTTGCTACACTTCAGCGGCTCACCCTCTGTTTAGAAACACAGGCAGTTACACAAGCTGTGAGTATTGCCAGTCCTTGCACCTTTAAGTTCTGCATCAGTGCCCCTGATCTAGAGCAGTGGTGACCTGGTGTCTTAGGGCTGCCTGCTGAGCAGAAACCAATTCAGCTTTAGGATTCCTTTTCCTGTTTTCTTCACTCATAAATTTCCATTTGATGAGGACTGTGATAAAGCACTTGGAGCTCCCTGGAGCCTCTCTTGGGTAAAGGAAGAACACCTGAGCAGGCTTACCACCTCATCCTAAAACCTGCACCCAACTAGGAGTCTTTCATTCTAATCTTTGAAAAGTCAATGCCTGCACCTTGCCTGTTGTGTACAGAACTAACTCGTGTATCAAAATGGCTTAGCTGTGATTGATTGGGCAGGAAAAGGACTTCTATTTTGAGGTGGAAAATGCAAATAAAGAAAAAGCAGGTGAGACTGGGCAATGAGACAAGGTTCCAGAAAAGATGGCTAGGTAAAGAAAGTACGTTAGTAATACACATAATTAAAACTCTGTCTGCAGCAGCTAAAGACAATATCCTTTCAGCTCGAGCAATGACTTAATGCCCCTGTAATGGAAAGCATTAAGACAGTCTGACCCGCTTGAAATTTTAAAGGACATCAGCACGTTTTTGGACAGTTAATTCTATGGAAATTACTGCACTAACTGATTTACAGAGATGTAAAGGGAGCGGGCACATGTTTCTCGACCAACTATTTGGTTATGCCCTCATTTGAGGATGTAGGAGCCACTTTAACAGATGTGCCTGAAACTTCCCCAGAAGGGGACAACGGAATAGTGCACTTGTTAAGGAAGAGCAAAAAGGAAATTGTCATTCAAGAGTGAGTCTGGAGCTGCAGTTCAGATCGTTCTGAGGCAGATACCTCCACAGCAATACTAAAGTCGATCATTGAAACACTGGTATTTCTGTGCCAGCAGACGTGCACCGTAGTGTTGCCACGGTGTGGTGACTGACGTTCGAGTGAGGTGCGGGATGCACTGAGGTCGTCCTCAGATTCCTGGTCTACAGTAGTTTCATCAGGAGACTCTATGAAATGCAGGGAAAAAGCATCTTTCTTCCTCTATGCAACAACATATATAATTGGAAAAATTAAACAAATCAATCCTGCCCACAATATTGTGAACTAATTTTAAAACACACTTCTAGAAATAACTTTGTGCAGCTGTTAAGTAGTTTTTTTTTTTTTTTACGTGTTTCTGCAAGTGTTAGAATCAAAGACTAACTACCACACTTTGTTGGTGCTTTTAATACCTTCCAAGGACAGGCACTGCCCAAATCTTGTTAAATAGTTCCTGGAATCATTATGCTTAAGTCACTTCTCTATTCAGTGAAACTTTCTGCTAACATCAACAAGAACATTAACATGGCACATATATAATATATATCTTTATATAAATCAACTTCAAATATATCAGTTTGACCAGTGGCCAGCATTTTTCACCACTTTGCTTAGAAGCAATCACCAATCATACTGGTGAAACAGAATAAAACCTGCTTTCTAGCATTTACTTACTATTGTCAGGTGGGCTGCTGGCCAGTAACTCGGGGGCAGGGCCACTGCTTTTCTCTGCCAGGTCTATTGCCATCTGAATGTCCTCAGTCCATTTGTCCATTTCAGCATGGGTACTGACAATGAAAATTCAGGTTTTATTCACTTCCCCACAGGCTGAAAGCAAACTCTAAGAAATAGTCACAAGCTGAGCTTACTTTTCACAGAGTCACAGAAGGGTTGGGTTTGGAAGGGACCTCTAAAAGTCATCTAGTCCAACCCTCCTGCCAGAACAGGATTGCCTAAATTAAAATTACTTAAAGAATAAAACTCAGACACAAGATGATTTTTTTTTTTTCCTAAGAAGTGAAGTTTTGTTTCTGACTTGCACAATCGCCACTCTATTTTGTCCCATTCACCTTTTTTAAATTTTTCTTTTTGGTGGTCTTTTACAAGTGGCTTTCACAAAAGAATATACCTTTTAAATTGTTTTAGGAGCAAATCCAAACAAAATGACACCTCTCTGCTTTTCCATCTGTCTCACTGTGAAAACTGTAGAAAAATACAGTTTACAGGCATATGTTGTCTCCACTGAATTACCTTGCAGCAACAATGATGGACTGCTGTTGACCTCGTAGTGTCAGACAATGAGGAACCCCCCATTCCTCTTCGCTTTCTTCTATCTGAGAGATAAAAGCCCAAATGCAGTCAGATTGCAGGAAGCAGATATTTCTTAAGGTGAAACAGTGAACTGAAGAAGCTCATATCATTGGGGAAAAGAAAACCAAGAGCAATGTTCACAAAAAACAATTTTGAGCTAGACATTGGGAAAAAAAAAATATGGCTTGCAAGTTGGAAAATCAATAAGTTAGTTCTGCAATTTCTCTTTAAGTAAAAGCATGGCTTTGTCTGCTTTGTGTCAAAAAAAAAAAGTCAGTATATTTATCAGAAGAGCAATTCATCTCACAAAAGATAAAAAGCTGGGAGTGATCTGGACACCGCACCATAACACATCAGTGTTGTGAGCAAGTCCATGCCAAACGCATGGCAATAATTGAGTGGATTCCTAGAAATGCTAGATAAAACTGAAGGCCTTGCAGGTGTTTGGAGAAATTCAGTTACTGTAGCAGTGATTACCTCACTCAATTTTCAGGAAAACAATATGAAACAGATACAAACCCATGAGAAGTTCCTAAGAAAGTAAAGAGGAGAGAGAGAGTGAAAGTGTTTTGAAACTATCAGAAATATTTTTCAAATCCTTTAAGAAGAGGAGGTAACTAGGTGCTATTGGCTGTTTTTCAGAAGAACTTCAACAGGAGCTCCAAATGATATATTGTTGTCAGTTTCCCACTGCTTTGGCAGGAAATGTTGGGGTTTTTTATATAGAAATTAGATTGTCACTACTGCTCATTTGCCTTGCATGGTGTGTCTGTAAGCAACTGGTCATGAATTACTCGCAAGAACCATGGTTAAATTTATGGTTTAATAAAAAAATAAAGAACCCATCTCACCAGACATTTGCATTATGAGGAAGCTGACCCCAAATCAAAATGCCTTTTCTTGACCCCCATTTTTGCCATATAATCACCTTTGTGTAGAAGGCTGCACAGAGACATGCTGAACCCAGCGCAGCCCCACCAGGCACTGCAGAATGGAACCGCGACTTCCCCGAATCAGAGAACAGCCCTTTGCTGCTGTTTTCAGGTCAGCAAAAATTCAGCAAAAATTAAGATGGGACCACAAATGGCCATTTAAGCATGAACCCCTTAAGTTCTCACAGTACTTACAGTCATGCCATACAGTGGAAGATGTCCGTGGACTTTAAACTGATTTGATGCTGTCAGGCCTCTACTTGTGTACAACAAGATATCGTTAAACTAAAAAGCAAGCAAGCATGAGCATTATCAGAATGATGTTGGCATGTACATATGTAGGGAAAAAAAAAATCAGGATAGGAAGGGTATGGGAAGAATAGACAGTGCTAGCTGACTATTTATATGGCAGTCCTGGTGCATGAATCCAAAATATTCCAGTATCTAGTATTAGCACCTGTTATTTTCCCTGCCTTCCTTCTCAGGCACATTCCCACAATTTTCCACTGGATATTTTACAGTGCTTTCTAATATTCCCTTTGTGTACTTTGTAATACTCCTCTGGGTCAGAACTAACCAGCCACAACACCACTAAAACCAAGTAGAATGTCTCATGTTCTGACACACTTTGAAGCTACGGAAGATAAATGTGTTTCACCAATATTTTCTTCTGATTTGTGTGGCAAGATAAGCAAGCGTGCCTGACAGAGGTGCGGTCCAACTTAACTCTTACAAAGCAAGTGGCTATCTATTACTCCCTGTATTCAGAAGGAAGCTGGGACACCTGTTTTAAGGGAGATGGCTTTAGGTTAGAAATATAAAGGTGAAGAGATGGAGTATCTCCATTTGTAGAGCTTCCTGCATGTAAGTAACAGCAGTTGTTGAAAGCATGTCAAGTGACTGCCTGCATTTTGTTGCCATAAAACTCAGTGTCACCTGCGTCTCAAGGGTGCTCTTCTCAAACCAGACGGAAGCATCAAGAAAATCATACTCTGTGGTGTGAAACAGAGCTCTCAGCACAGACATCTACAATCCAATAGCAATAATTCATGAAGCTATGTGGACCAGCCACTAGAGGGGGATTTAATTTTGCCAATGATTACATGTGTATTTGAAGACCCAGAATACTGACCTGGGATTTTACCTCCAAAAAGATTCTGGTGCTTAAGACAAATCAAAGACTTATTTGACAGTGTGAGCAACTGACTTGAGCGTCTAGTCTCAACTTTTTAATGTTTATACAGGCATAATAAGGAGGCATCATCTGGTAACAAGAATTGTGGTGTGCAAGAAAATAGGCAACATACTAATTAGGCTTCCTCTTTAAAGGCAGAAGATAATCCTACCAAGGTAGATTTAGCAGTTATGTATTTGGCTCCTTTGAAAGACTAGATGTGAAACACCTTGTAAGACCTATCACACTCAAAAGCTTTTCTGCACACCCACTGTCTTCACCTTTTGCATATGAGAAGCCAACAAAGTATTTCTCCAACATCAGACACTTTTAAGATTCATGTGGACAGAGTGCTGGGTCATCTTGTCTAGGCTGTGCTTTTGCCAAGAAAGGTTGGACCAGATGATCCTTGAGTTCCCTTCCAACCTGGTATTATACGACTCTATTTTCCTGCCACATTGCACTGACTCTTTAACCTTTTGCCCTGTAACACTGGACTAGAAAAATCTATGCACTCTACTGGGCATCCCAGTGCCCCAGCACCAACAGCTCGGCAGCAGCAGAATGAGAAGACTGGGAGCAAGTCAGCTGGCCATGAAGGAAAGAGGAACTGTCTGGGTGGCTCTTGTGGAGTTGTTCTTTATCTTCTTTTCTGGACACGATCACTATACCATAGTGCCACTTTTAATTTTATGAGGACTCTGCTTTCAGTTAAGGCAATGTGCTTGGAGGTCTTATTTTAGCGTGATATTCAGTGTCATACAAAAACAGCTCTCTGTAAGAAGCAGTTACAGATAGAATATTGGGTTTGGACAGAAATGTAACGTCTTAACAACGAGCTTCACAGGTGATGTATTATGTTAACTTAAAAAAGGCTGTTTAAAAATACTTACTGTAATTCAGAATTCGGGTCTAACAGCACATCTAATAGCTGCCTGTAGTTACACTACAGTAAGTAAAGAAAAACTGTCTTCTTGCTTACCAGAAAGAACATCCGTTGCTGTAAACCTTTTCCAGACAACTTACTAAGACTGCCCAGTCTAATGAACTCCTGTGGGAAACAAATACAAAACAAATATGTATCTTCTGCAAAAATTATGATTTTTTTTTTTTATTATGCAAACATAAATATGACTATTTGGTCACAGGAATATGTTAAAAATCTTATTTATAGGACAATTTATTTCCATTCATGACTGTCTTTAGGATAAACTTCATAGTCCTTCATTCATTTCAAGAAAATTCAGCTAAACAAAATTTTCTTTAGCTAGCACTGATTCCTTCAGACAGCTCTCTCTTTCATCAGTTTTGAATGAGTGTTTTTCATGGTACAAATGATGTCAAAACTAACAGTAAGTTGGCCTGTATGTCATTAGTGAGCCACTGGTAAGGTTGTGTTGTGCATACAGTACACAGAGGTGTTCACTGAGATATGTCAGCTACACAGATCAACATCACCAACAGCGGCAGAAAAAAAGAGGAAATTTGTCTGGCAGTGCAAGTTATTCCAGAACCATCCATGTCATGTAATACAGTACATTAATTCAGACCAAGCTGATGAAGAATGTTTAAGGATGGAGTTATAGGAAAAATATGCATCTGAAACTTTCAAAATGCTCGATTTCCTGGGCTTACTGTAACTCACTCTTCTACTTATCTGAAACACATGAAAAAGTAATTTTTCAGTCACTCCCTCCAGCTTCTGCCAAGAGGTTTATATTTATTTATTACAGCCTTTCTAAGGTCATTCTACTCATAACTGTGCATGTAAAAGGCATGTAAAGTATCAGGATCACCTGCATCTTAAGAATAAACCGGCAGCCTAAGATTAATCTGTTCAGGGAGACACCCCACTCACGTTAGGGTTGATGTGACGTGTCCAGTCCCCCCTGCCTGCCCTGTGTGAGGCTGAGGGGTGGGAAGAGTGGCTAGAGGTGGCTATCCCTGTATACCACGGTAGGCTCACGTTACCAGAGAGAGCACTGGAAGCAGCTGTCAGCCACTGAAGAATATTAATCATAATTACTATTTATATGGTTATGACCCAAGAGTCATTAGCACCACCACAGCAAGCACTGTACAAGCACATGAATCAAGAGCTGCAGGTCACTGCAATCTGCAAGCACAACCAACCATGGGGTGTTTTAATGTCTAATACAGGAACCAGCTTGGTGACAACGTGAAGAGGATGGTTAGCTACAGCCTCCTCTAGGACATGTGAATCACCAGCATAACATGAGATGGAGTTTTGCCACCTTTTCTTAAACCCTGCCGTGGGTGACAGTGGCATTTGCCTCACAGCCCAGCCTGCACTGGGGCAGGGACTTCAGTCAAAGCCAAAAGAGCAGCCAAAGGGCTGGAAGTAGCAATGTTTCTGGCACATGCCAGAGCTTGGTGGCCAATGAATTCTGCCTTGGCAGAAAAAAAAACTCTGCCCCATCTGCCTTTTTCTTGAACTTCCTAGGTTAGGCAGACTGCTCTGTCTTTAAATAGAACAGGGTAGCAGAAACACCCGATGACAGCATTTAGTTTCATGTGATAGAGAGTTGCATGGGCTGTAAAATGGTCTGAGGGGCTTGCCAAGGAAGCTAACAGTCTGTGGATCACTGGGAAGAGGCATGAGCCATGGCAGCTGCTGGAGAGGCAGGCATGAGGCAAAGTAAGGGAGCAGGGAACTGCCACAAATCCAGAAATATCTGTGCTTGGTGCTGCCTTCCCATTGGTGCATCAACTTTTAGTGTTCCTAAATGTTTGAATCCTTAAACAAACTAGACCCTAGAGAGCTCAGCAAGCTGCCCCTCTGTGTCTAGTGCCTCAAGCCCACTGTGGCACTAGACACGGACATGGCACTGCAAGCAGACCCAGGCAGCAGCTGTCACTGAGCAGTAGACTGGCCATCCTGCAGGAGTGTCGGGGCTGCTCAGCTGGGCTGCAGGGCAAGTTCAAGCATTGCAGTTTAATGCAAAAATAGTCTTTTTTTCCAAGCTGTTTCCCAAACAATGCATGAGTCTTCTTTTTTTTTGTGTTCAGTTTTGTATCCGTCACTACAAGAAGGACATCACAATGATGGAGCGTGTCCGAAGAAGGGCAACAAAACTGGTGAAGGGTCTAAAGAACAAGTCTTATAAAGAGCAGCTGAGGGAACTGTGGTTGTTTAGTTTGAAGAAAAGGAGGCTCAGGGGAAACTTTAGCACTCTCTACCTGAAAGGAGGCTGTGGCTGGAGGCAGGTGGGGATCAGTTTCTTCTCTCAGTTAGCAACCGATAGGACAAGAGGAAATGGCCTCCAAGTTGCACCAAGGGAGGTTTAGGTTGGATATTCAGAAAAATTTCTTCACTGAAAGGGTTGTCAAGCCCGGGAACAGGCTGCCCAAGGAGGTGATGTCATTACTATCCCTGGAGGTATTTAAAAGATGTATAGATGTGGCACTGAGGGGCATGGTTTAGTTGTGACTTGACAGTGCTGGCTTACAGGTTGGAGTTGATGATCTTAAAGGTCTCTTCAACCCAAATGATTCTATGATTTTAGAGTCTAGCAATGCATTTTCCCCAGCATTTCAGTTGCTCCAAGTACTGCTTTTGTGTATTACCATAAAATCAGGGGAGTGGGAGGAAATTATTTCAGCAACAGACAACTCAAGCTTGCCCACACAAAAATGTGCTCCTAGGAAAGTAAAAAAGGCCACAACTATTACGCTGAGGCTCATTAATTCTGAAATAAGCCTCCAATTTTAAAAAAGCATCACAAGTAAGAAAGAACTGATATAACTGATATAACTTTTATAACACAATTGAAAGTGTTTACTTAAGGAAAAAAATATTGCCTAACATTACATGTAAATTAGAGAGACTGCTCACCCCTGGGCCATGAATTTCAAGGCCAGGCATCATGAAAGGGCTGAAGGTCCTCCAGCAAAAACATCTTACTTTTCTTTAATCTGCCATGCTCTAGCATCAAGGGTTGAAACATGTAAAATGGGCAGCAAGAAATGAGGAGATGGTGCAACTGCTCAAGCTCTACACCCTGTCATAGTGTTACAATTTTACCGCCTGTTGTAATGTATTTGGAATTGCCTACAACTGTTCAAATCTATACACAGGGAAAACCTAATAAAAGCAGTAAAAAGGTAGTGAAGATGATTGCCTATTCCTGCTTTTAAGGCTGATGTCTTCTATGGCATTATTAGAGATACATTTGATAGTTTTTGGAGACAGAAAAAGGTTCATAAGAGAAAAGGCAATTTCACAGCTGCTCCTAATGAACAGGTTTCTAAAACATACCTAATGCTTTGAAATTGTATCAGACCTTGATCACAACGTTGCCACTTACCCTTCCTGGGATCACCAGATTGTCTATGCCTATCAAGTCTTTTTTGAGCTCATGCAGCTTCTGGAAGTTCTCCATCTTTATCATATTGCCATGGAGCTGAGCCACCACTTCAGAAATCTCAGCCAAAGCAGCTAGATGGACAAAACCATAAAATGCTTCTTATTAAAAATTTACAAGAATGTGCAAAAGGAAAGATGGCTTTTGTCTGCCAGCACTCAGCTCACAAATGTCACCTTTCTTGCATTACCCGCTTCCCTCACAGTGCAAAGCTACTCAGCAGACAAAAATACCTCACAAACTCTGGACATCATCTGATGGAGTGGAGGGGAGAGGTTGACATTCTGTAATGAAGAGACAGTCTATTTCTTCAACGAAAAGTTTGCCAGAGGAACATTGTGGGAATACTCAAGTCAACTCAGAGCACCGATGAGTGGGTTCTCATAAAGGATTTAATTTCCTACATCTCCATTTAATCTAGGGATCTTCTCTGTGCTTATTTCCCCCCCTGCCTGCACCACGTTGGGTCAGGTCCATATTTGAAAACACCAATGTAATTTATGGTATCCTTTCAGATGGTACATCCAGTACCTTGGGGTTTATTCTCAGTCCCAGCAATGAGAACAACTAAAAGGGCTGCACGTTGCTGAGATGCATCACAGCTCTACTTCATCCTCTCCAAAGACACTATCAATGAGTGACCTTACACCTAGGAGTGATTTTCCTAAGGAACATCTCCATTGTCAGAGGGGATGTCCTCTGCATGAAGAGAGATCAGGTGGGATACAGGATGAAGCAGGCACTATGAAGTCTCACTTTGTGGTAGCAGAAGCCAAACCAAGTGCAGGTCACTGCTGATCTGCTTCCCGTGTCTTGTCTCTTTGCTGTGCCAACAACGCAGTAAGTCAACTCAGAAAACTAAGCTGAGTATCATTTCACCTCTTGATGTTTCCTGGGAAACCAGCTGACAGGCTGCCTGCCTGTGCCACCATGTACACGTGTATTAACCGTGATACACCTGAACAGATGGCAGCTTCTGAACAGGCCAAACACACTGACTGACTTTAGTGATAGAAGAGCAGTTACAGCCATTTGTGTTAAAAAAAATCCAGCCAAGGGAACAGTAACAGTGGTTCTTCCTTCTTCTACCATTGCTGAGTATGCAGTTCATCCACCTGGTAGTGGGAGACGCGTGCTCTCTGCTGAGATTCACATCCACATCTCCTAGGTTGTTTTTTTTTGCTTCGGTGCCACAGGCCACTGTGGAATTTCCTCTTGCTGCAAGTTAAGTTACTTCTGCATTTTGTGCATTGCCTGCTGTGGGTCCCACAAAATAGCACCTAAAGGAACTTAGCTAAAGCGGCTGACACCCCACAGCTGGGAGCAGCCATGCTGAGCGCTGCTCCCTGCCTGAGCCCTTCTGTGGAGCCACGCTGAGAGCTAACTGTATAGCTCACATAGTATCCTGATTTGAGTCAGAACAGAACTAATTCCCTTCAGTGATTTTACTTCTCAGATCAGTCTCTTTGAAGTAACTGCACTGTCTGAAGGTAACAGTGCATTTTCACAGACAGGGCTGCTTCCAGCAGTGCTTACGCTCCATGTTTAGAGTTACTACCAAGGCTGGGTGTGCAGAAAGGCTCTTGCTTGTACTCGCTCCTGTGCAGACCAAGGTCACTGCTAAACCTTGTGTCTCAAGCTGGGGCTGCAGAAAGTAAAAGGCCGCACCTGTGAGGATGCATGGACAGGGCAGGTGACCCTGAACTGACCAGGGAGGGATTCCAGCCCATACATGTTATGTCACTATAAGACTGAGGGATCGCAAGGGTCAGTCTCTCTTCTTCAGTGACTGAGGAAGACTCCATTCATTCTGCCTTCAATCCCGATCCCTTTGTTCCTGAATCCAGTACCAGAATCCAGCTCTTGAATCTGGTTCCTGTCTGTCTGAGTCTAGTCTAGGACTTCCCCGGGGCCTGCTCCACAGCATCAGGGGCGATGGTGATGTAATTACCACCAGGGGCAATTGGGCTTTATATTGGTTTTGTATATATTCCATTTTATTAATACTGTTATCATTCAAGCTGTTCTAGTTTCCTTTTCTAATCACTAAGTCTCTCTCCCTTATTCCTTTTCTCTTCCCCTTTGGGGAGGGCAGGGGGTTAACAGAGAGCATCTGTTATAGGACTCGTGCATGGCCCTGACCCTAAATCTTGCCACACAGTTACCCTTGAATGTAGATAGCTTACAACAGGGGTGGCGGACAGGGGTAATGGAGGAAGAAAACAAATTGTTGGAGAGAAATAGCAAGCAGTGAGTTCAGACTACAGGAAGAAAAATTCTTCCCATTTAAAAATCAAAACAAAACAAAACAAAAAACTCATGTTGGCAGCTTAGAGTTCCTGAAACAAATCATGGAAATGGTAATAAAGCAAACTGTAGGTCTGGTAAAACAGACAAATAGCACTTAAAGACACAATAACAGCAGACATACTGGGTCAGACCAAGGGTTCATCTGGGCTAATATTGTGTGTTTCTAGCTGATCTCTAGGGAAAGTTAGGAACAAGACAAGCACATATGATATGTTCCCTCTGCTCTCTCCCAACTGTTTTCAGTTCAAGTGACTTTCTGAACTGTGTGTCATTTCTGTGTGTTTAGTAACGCCCAGCAGATTTCTCTTGCAATACTTGTCCAGGCTATGGCACAGTGTGTATACAAGAGGAACCCTAATCCTGACATTTCTGTTTTTCTGAGTGCTGGATTTTTCATCTCAATCCCCTTTCAATGTAGGCTTAAAAAAATAAGGCTTTTTTTTTTCTGTCCATTCATGCACTCTAACAGATTTGGATGCCACACCCCAGCTCCAGGAATTTGATACTTTTCTTTCACTTACCTCTTGAATCCCTGAAGTCTATGTGGCTTGGTGGGTAGTGTTTGCAAAGCCTCTCCATTATCTGCTTGTAGTGCATAAGCCTGTGTAAAGGTCTGAGAAGAAAGGTATTGAGAGGCAAGTAGCAGACTTTCTGTAGCTCGAAATCCCTGCAAAAGGTCTCCAGCTTGCGAGAGTTCTTGATCCCATTCTCCAACTCAATTAAAATCTCATTGTGCTTCCACAGGTGAATTGTCAGTTGCTTATAGGCACAAAGAAAGAAAGAGCATGTGGTAGAGCTATTAGCAATCACTGAGAGACATGACTCAGCCCAAACGTATTCCAGTATAAAAATGCAACTAGCACAGGGAGTTTGCAAACAAAACCACTGTACAACATGATGCTCTGATATTCACTTGAAAAGGAAAAATGGCATTACTCGTTTGAATGACATCCCCTACTCCCTCTGCACTCCCTATACAACAAAGATATGTGAGTGAACAAAACCAAGTCTGATATCAGGGAGAAATCCAAAGGTGAGGACATGACATGAACATAGCTCATGCAAGTAGGTGTAAGGAGAGACAACACAGAGCTAGGAAACAAAATGTCATTTTCTAGGAGGATTAAGGTATTTAGTTGCCCCGGTTCCCTCAGGTGCTTCTGGGGAACAGAGATGCAGGCAAATGAACTTCTAGTGCTTCTGCTCCCCCGTTATTAATGAGGAGCTGCATCTCCTGGGAATTTGAAAAAGATGCAAAACTAGAGTTGTCCAACAGAAATGTCTATTTTAGAGTTTTTCGTCCTCTTCTCCTTAGTTCAGTCTCTAAGATGATCCCACTGGTAGTAGGGGAGTTACACACCAGCAAGTGAATGAGGTTTGCATGAAATATGTAACTTCATTTAGGTCCCAGTATCCCAGGCATTCACAATTCCCATTTAAAACAATTTGGCAGTATTTTTTTTTTAAACAATTATGTTTTGGAAAAGGTAAACTGGTTCTCCAGGATGCACAGAACTTCTCTGAGCAGCCAAAAAAATCTCACAGTACCTCATAGAATATGTAACCAGTAGAATAGAATAGAACCAGTAACAAAAAGAAATTGAATGAGTGTGTTGAATGGACTTGAGAAGACAGTTTGGCTTAATCTAAAGCTTGTGGGTTTTGACACATTTCCAATCAACTGTCTCACTCCTGTGATTTGTGATGTCCTTTCCAGAAATATACCTTCCTTAGAGCCAAGCCTCTTCCTCCACACACTGCATATTCATTTTACAGGCCTGTAACTTGGGCAGACACAGTAGACCCTCTGGACTGCTACAGAGGCTGCCCTTTCATTACTTGCTCTTAACTGGTCTCCTATGCTAATTAAACACGGAGTGTCAGTTTTCAGGTCTTTTAATAGGTCTCATGATAAATATGTAGAGTTTTAACTAACTTCATTGATTCATGTGCAGTTCTTCAAACCGGGCTTTGTTACCTTCCCCCAGATATCTGTGCTTATTAGCAGTGGTGGTTCTCAAAGCAAAAAAAACCCAAAATCTAAAGGGAAAGGGAGAATGGCGGTGGTGAAAACACACCCGACAGGTCTAAATTACAGTGAGGACCCTACACTGCCATTAAACAAGTGACACAGAAGGACCCACAAACAGCAAAGGACAGACATTTTAATCTTGCAAGGTACTAAGAGTGGAAGCAGAGTCTGTCAGAACCTGAGATTCCAAAACCTGTTTGTGAAAAGATGCATATGTCTTGAGAGTGGGGATGGAGGTAGGAAAGTCCCCCCTGCATTTCTTCCAGTGCTACTGAATTGTGTTGAGGGGAAAAAGCAGCTCGTGCTAAGTACACTGCAGAAGGGGTAAGGCTGCCTTACTGGTGACAAAGCTGTCTGTGCTGGGGACTGTAAATCTAGATTTCTATATTCTCTGATTTGCTGTACAATCACTTGAACATCACTTAACCTCTCTATGTCCTTCTGAAAGATAAACCTAGTACTAATGCATATCTCGGGAGAGCTGTAAAGACTAAACTGCCTTTTCCTCCAGCCAAGTACTACGAGGCTGCTCCATTTACTAAGTGCAGAATGCCAAAGTGGCAATCACCAAGGAAAATAGTTTTGGAAGCACTTTGGGATCCACAGGCTGAAGGTGCAGTGCCACGTTGTGCCACACGCTGACCCGGATAGATAGCTACATCAATGAGGTGAGCTGTGTGTCATCAATCCACAATGTAAAAGTCTGTAGGGTTTTCACAAGCTCCATGCCTGCCTTCCACACTGTTTATTCAGTAATACGAAGCATCAGAAATACTGCTCTGGCCAGACTAAGAACAGATGCAAAGTTTGCTGAACATTACATCTGGATTCACAGTTCATACCTGTATCTGTGCTATGGGCTTTAAAGGGATCAAAGGCAATTATTCAGATTTATTCAAATCTGAATAATTTAATCTTTAGTCTTAATAATTTAATCTTTACTCTTAACATGGCACTGTAGTGCACAAATACAAGTTCCCCAAATCAAATCAATATCCAAGTTATGGTCACTACTCCTGCAATCTTAACACTTGTATTTGCTAGAAGAAGCAGGCACATTTGGTATTTGAACAGTTTCTTCAGCTATACAAATTCCATTGTTTTGTCTTCTTATTTGAAAGAAAAAAAAGAGCTGGAAATGAAATGTTCCTGAACTTTTGTGTTTGTTGTTCCTATATTTGGAGGAGTGACTAAGGAAAGCGTGAGACAATTTAAAACCAGCTTGAAATTCTGAAATCTCAGGGGTCACCAAAAGCTTGCTACTTTTATAGCATAAGCCTTGATTACACTTGGCAAAAATCACCAAAAGGGGCAACATCATATGAAAGTGAAAAGCACAATAATTCTAATCCACGTCAAAGCTTAATAGTTACAGGATCATTCTTACCTTCATACTCTGAATGTTCTTTAGCATAACATCTCCAATTCTTTGGTAATCTCCTTTAATGTGAGCATTAGAGCGGCCTTCCCTGAACACAACAGAAATATCACAAACTTCAGTCATGCACTAAAAGCTCATAATCACTTATAAGCACAGAAAAGAACTCAATAGCTCATTTATTTTCAGTTCCTGACCCCCATGCTCCTTTGCTCTGGAGCGCGTGAGCAATCTTCCCGACAGACATGTAATTCCCAGGCACGGTACACCCTTCACCCAGCCTGGCTTGCACTCCTAACAACAGAGAGGGCCAGCACTTAACAGAAGGATTAGACCTTTAAAGAAAATTGCTAGTGTTTTTAAACACAACAGAGAAGGCTGGAAGTGGCTTGAGAAAAAGGAAGACATTAAAGTTGTATGTGGGCTTAGAGCAGGAGGATAGTTCTGTTCAGGAACAAAGACTGCACCCTGGCACAGGAATGCCAGGCGTTCCTCCTCTGAAAAGTTTTCTGCTTCCATAAGAGACAGTAGGAAAAAAAAAATAAAAAAGAATAAATCCTTCCAGCATATCAGTTTTGACTCAGAAATGTTACATACTGGCAGGAATTTTCTTTTACTGTGTCGCTTTTGGTATTAAAAATGCAAACTGCTCCCTCCCACCCAGCCAGCTGCACTTGGGTGGGTGCTCCATGAGGGAGAAATCCATTTCCTGATGAAAGAGATATTCCTGCTTCTAAACCCATGTGCAAGACAGGCAGGGATACCACACCGGGACTGAATCTAAACATATCTTTTAGACAACACATGAGAAAAACTCATGAATATAAGAACCTAACTGTGGCAGATCTTTTCCAACCAAGTCAGATTTTCAAAAGAAAATCACTAAGAGGGGGTCATGGGGAGAAGTACTGTCCCACTCCCCTTTCCAACTTCTGATATGCATCCAAGTTACCCTCAGCATGGCTTTTTACATGCTGTCCTCAACTTTTAAATTCAGTTGAACTCCCACATCGGAGAACTGGGAGGAGACAGATCCAGTCCTGGTATACACAACTGCAATTCAGTCAAAGAAATGCACTGCCTTGGAAGGGGACAGAAATACAGTGAAGCTTTAAGTGAGCCCGAGGATAACAGGACCTCTGTTTTGTGTTAGCACTAAATGGATATGTCAGTTTTCATCCACCTGGTCCACACTTCTAAGAAAATTCCGTGTGCAGTGATGGACAACCAGGTGGTAAATGTCTCCATTCCTTTGTATCGGCAACTTGGCCAGAGAGGTCCCACGCTCACCAAATTACAGTGGGTGCAGCTGCTCTTGGGAACATGCTTTCACTGACAAGACATACAAGATTTCAGTTGTTTTAAAAAATCCATATTATTAAATGAATATATGCATATTCAGACCTTTCTTTTGTTTTTTGTAAAGTTAAAAATGGTTATGTTCATGCTGGATAATCTTTCTGCGTGCTTTTGTAATTGAGAAATGTTGAGGGCACACAGTAACATCTCCTGTTTTATCCTTGAAATGGTTTGAAAAGCAAAACAACGAGGGAATCAAGTCAGAAATACAAAACAAGAGAAAATTCAATGGTACAAAGAAACACCCCGAAACAGAGTCCGCATACAACCCG
>JANHFX010014531.1:0-20215 GCA_027560015.1 Chloroceryle amazona
GGTTGTTCTGGCCCAGGTGCAGGACCCTGCACTTGCTCTTGTTGAACCTCATGAGGTTCACCTGGGCCCACCTCTCCCACTTGTCCAGGTCCCTCTGGATGACATCCTGTCCCTCTGGTGTATCAACAGCACCACTCAGCTTGGTGTCATCTGCAAACTTGTTGATGGTGCCCTCCATCCCACTGTCAGTATCATTGATGAAAATATTAAACAGTACAGGTCCCAGTATGGACCCCTGAGGGACACCACTAGTCACGGGCCTCCACCTGGTCATTAAGCCATTGACCACCACCCTCTGGATGCAACTATCCAGCCAATTCCTTATCCACTGAATGGTCCACCCATCAAATCCGTAACTCTCCAACTTGGCAAGTAGGATGTTGTGAGGGACCATGTCCAAAGCCTTGCAGAAGTCCAGACAGATTACATCTATAGGTCATCCCTTGTCCACTGAGGTAGTCACCTTGTCATAGAAAGCCACTAGATTCATCAGGCAGGATCTGCCTTTGATGAAGCCATGTTGGCTGCCTTTCATCACCCCACTGTCCTCTGTTTGCCTTGTTAGAACCTCTAGGAGAATCTGCTCCACGATTTTCCCCAGCACAGAGGCGAGGCTGACAGGGCAATAGTTTTCAGGGTCCTCCTTGCCACCCTTTTTAAAAATGGGCACAATGCGTCCCTTCTTCCAGTCCCCAGGGACCTCACCTGACTGCCAAGACTTTTCAAATATGATGGCAAGTGGCGTGGCAACTACATCAGCCAGTTCTTTCAGGACTGTGGGATGAATCTCATCAGGTCCCATGGACTTATGTACGTTGAGGTTCCTCAGGTGGTCACGAACCAGATGTTCACATATATTCAGGTGCCAGACAGAAGAAATCCAGATGCTGTAGCCAGTATCCACCATCCTCCGGGGCATGGTTGGCATTACTCGCTGACTTGTTACATTTGAGTTTTCTTCCACTCATTTCCATAGAAGCTGGAGGTTCACAGCAGCTTAGCAAGCAAGTCACAGCAGAACTACACTACATGACCAACTTCATTGAGAAAGAGCCCAGCTAAACATGAAGACACAGGAGTTTGGAGACTGCTTGAAACACTTGGTCCATTTAAATCAAAGCTTGTACAGTAGAAGCTGGTGAGCTAAATGCAACTCTGTGTAGAGGAAAGAATGCAGTGGTGACCCGTAAGGGCACAGGTCAAACCTGCTTCATTAACACGACAACTGGGCAGGCACAGCTGAGAGAGAAAAATTCAGTTCTGAGTCTGAGGCCCTAATGGGCAAAAGCCACACATCCAAAGTGGAGGGACAAGCTTGCAGCAGGCAGAATCGGCAGGCGTGTAGTCTCAGGGACAACAGCATACCCGGTGTACCACCGAGTGAATCACTGCACACACTAAAATACCCCAGTCTAATATCTGGTGTAGAACACAGCTGTCAACAGCTCCCAGTACTGGACACCCACCTTACTCCTCACCTTTTCTGTTTGCTTTCCAAACTTTGTAAGAGGATTTCCTGAAACTAGGCAATGGCAACACCAAGATGACTTGGTGTGGTGCTCAGTCTTCATTCAGAAGCATACAGAAAGCAGCTGATGGTCTTTCACAGGTACCTTGTGCAGTAACAGTACTTCTTCCCTGGGTCTATTTGCTCATGCAGGGATCTGGCTGCTACACCTCATCACACGAGAGGGTAAGTCAGTTCCCAGGGAATGAAGAGTGGCTTTTCCCCACCTTGAGTGTATGGATGCCTTCAGTCCTCAGTTGTGGCTCTTTTTGGATATGCCAAAACCATGTCACCATTAGTCACAGCTGCCCATGTATCTTTTATTTATCTTCCCCTCTATAGCAATGTTTACACAAATTTTGGTACAAGCTCCTAAACTACTTCCAGAGATTCATCAATCCCCCAGTAGAGTTTTACAGTTTGCTGGATTCCAACGCATCCCTGGCAGGTGGCCACAGCATACTGGAACTGCAGTTGGCTCAGCTGAGACCCACCACTTCTCGCAACACATCCCTAGCTTTGAAAGGGAAAACTGCAAATCATTCTCCAGTGAAGATCCCTCCTAAGAGCAGCATGTATCCTAAAGAAAAAAGTATATGCTGGAGATGATGAGGAATTATCCTTTCCGTCAACAGCCAAACAAGAGAACTTGGTTGTTACAGCTTAAATTCATTTTCTTAGAAGTAATGAGATCTGTGCCACTGCAGCTGCAATTAATGCTACAGGAATGTTTTAGTCATAGAGGCTTCACGTGATCAAATCTTGCAGAAAACAGTCTGAAGTCTGCTGTGAGTTTCTACCACCACGTTCAAAGCCCTTTGCTCAGTGCTCACTTCACCACCAGAGGCAGAGGGCCACCTTGGGTCATCAAAAGGAGTTTACATTTCCATGGCAATGGAAGGTGTTCTTAGCAACGGGGCACCAAATGGCAGGGTTTTTTTTACTGTCAAGACACTAAATCTCACCTTTTCAACATCATGAAGGTCTCCTGGGCTGCTAAAAGAAAGCAGTCTCTCTAAATCGAGCTATTTGTGCCTTCTTGAAAGGCAATACTGAACGCCTGCTCTTGCTATAAAAGACTTGACCTAAGAAGTGAATTTGTCTGTGAGGACTGAGGCACAGAATAAAATCTGCTTGAACTTTACAGTTTCAAGTCTATCTTGTTAGGTTGTACTTCATAAAGGAGGAATAGGGAACACGGGATTTTACACCATTTTATTTTGCTGCTTTACTTTGGGCAGGCTCAAAAACCCACTGCCCATAAGGACTGCACAGGCTAAACATGGCTGCACACACACACACGTACACATGTGCCTCGAGCAGCTCTTACACTGGAAGAGGACACGTGCCTCCCATTAATTTATGAACTCTATCAGAAGATATAGGTCAACTTGTCTTACGAATGCCAAGATTCCTCCTTCACTACAGCATTTCCCCATCAGGGGTTCGGGACAACACTTTATACATTAAATTTGTGCAAATTTCACAAAGTTATATGCTATATTTATATGCTTACGTATTTTCTATATGCTGAATACCAAATAGTGTCAGAATGGGTTTCTCCTGAGGGCTACAGGACTTAACAAGGTGGGAAGAAGAGATAGACAAAAGGTGTGCCTTGAAGCAGGGGAGGCAGACAATGACACCACCACACAAGAAACAAACCAGGTCTCCCTTGTACATCCAGATCAATCATTTTATATCAAGTGGCAGAATAAAAATCTATTTTTTAAACAACTGCCTCACCAGAGAAGGAGCAGAAGAACAGAACCAGAAGCTGCAAATGGTGAGAGCAGAACTGAGGGGTAACGAGGCTGCAGCTGAGCCAGCCTTCAGGTGAAGCAAGGGCAGACAGCTGTGGCTCCGGGGGTTATTCCGTACACGCATTCCCCAGAAATGGTCTTAGGGAGCAATGTACGTTCCTTCCATTGCGTGGAATAAAGTCTGGGTCATGACTAACTTCCTGAGCAACCATACTGACCAGAGAAGCGAGCAATTTCAGGTCATCCCTAGCAAGGCAGCCTCTTTCAGCCCTTTCCTTCACTACAGCACAACCAGGACCACATGCAAATCCCAAAGACTCACCTATCCTTGACATGTGCTCTGCTTTCTTCACCTCTTGCTCTGCACGGGTCTTGAAACGGTTTGAAGTGTATTTGTACATCCTGTGATGATCAAATTGTTAATCAGCAAACTCAGCAATAAGGTCAGACCAAGATTTCATCACTGTATGTGAAATAAGGTCTCCACATGCTACTCTACTCTTCTCAACAGAGTCAGTAAATGAACAGGGAGGTTCATGTACCAGAAACTGGGCAATTTTAGATGCAATTAGGCAACAACTTTAAAGTCAGAGATGCTTTAGTAGCAGCTGCAACCACAATACTCCATTCCATATTAGCCAGCGGGGGCAATACACATCCATATTATTGGAAGAAATCAAGGTTTAAAGGAATAACTTCTGAAGCAATGGAAAGGAGGAGTAAATATATATGAAAGCTTCTCAGAAACCTCCCATTAAGGCTAAATAACCCTCCCTTTCTCCTGCAAACAGCTGTCTACAGGTGCAGTCTGACAGTACCCATCTCCACACTGGGCTATAGCCCAAAATCTCTTAAGTGGCAGAGCAACTCTTTGAATGGAGCTTCAAGTTTCAGCCCTAAAGTTTCAGGATATTTCCATATGCTACACAGCTGACACACAACCTTGCAAATGTACCATTTTGAGTGGCAGTGGCTTGTTTCACCTTCCTGCACCACGTGTGGATCACAACCTGACCGACTCCTGCAGAGGCAGGTGCGTATTAAGGGGCAAGAAGCTCGTGAATATGCATCACCTCTGCGCAGAGGTATGTAACTGGGGAAGAGGAGATAACACCAAGAAGCATGACCATAGCCTGCAAGAACTCAAAGCACCTTAAAACACAAGGTTTGGGAAGTATCAAGAGGAAAATCCCATCCCAAATAATTATTTATGAAAAACACAAACCTCTCCAGCATTTGGCCAAAGCAAAAGCCACTAGAAAGGCTGTTTTTACAGAAAGGGGCAGAAACACACAAGGATATAAGGCTTGATAAACCAACTCATTCCAGGAGGAAGAACCACATTTAGATACTATGGAGAGACAAGATCACCCCAAGTGACATAATCCATCAGAATCCTTGAGAAATCACCTAAAAATTAATAATTTTGGTCTGTTCCTGTGGGTGAACACACAGGGATGTCAATACTGATGTCAGCACTGGACTCACCAACAGAAATCCTTTGTTCCCAAATCCAGGAAATTCATACCACATGCCTACCCTCCCTTTCACTTTCTTTTCCAACACCAAATCACAGAATGTTTGGGGTTGGAAGGGAAGGGACCTCTGAAGATCATTGAATCCAACCCCCTACCAGAGCAGGGCAAAACTAAGGCAGATCACTCAGAAATGCAGCCAGACAGGTCTTGAAAGTCTCCAGAGAAGGAGACTTCACAACCTCTCTGGGGCATCTGTTCCAATGCTCTGTAACACATACAGTAAAGAAGTTCTCCCTCATGTTGAGGTGAACTTCACGTGTTCAAGCTTGAATCCATTGCTCCTCATCCTACTGCAAGGCATGAGTGAAAAGAGGTTGTCCCTGCCTTCTTGCCACCCAGCTCTCATGTATTTATAGACATTAATTGGATCCTCTCTCAGTAGTCTCCTCTCCAGGCCTGTCAGCCTTTCCTCCTAAGGGAGGTGTTCCAGCCCCTTCAACATCCTCATTTCAGACACTGCTTCAGTCAGAGCCAGGAAAGCCCCTGTTCAAGGGCCCGGAGCAGTGTATTAAGCTGTCTGCATGTACAAAATCAGGCCAGACAAGAAGTCTGCAGGACACCAGGGCAACACATTCTTCCACCTTTGAGATATTCACTAAAACTGCCTTGGAGTGCCCTTGTGAAGGAGCTTTGCATATGGCCTGGCTACTTCTGTATGTGTGGCCCATGCTGCTGAATGAGCTCACACCACTGCTGTGGGAAGGGACAGATGGAAGCAACCTTTCCAGAGACACAAACCATTCCCCGTATCACACCTGCAAATACTAGTGAAGGATCTGCACAAAACCAGCCTGCCCCTGGGACACTGCAAGCTCCAGAAAGATGTGGAGCTGTTATCCGTGAGCAAGGACAGCGCAACAGCTGTGAAACCCTCGCTTTCCACAACACCAGTAAATACCCCAAAGCCCACAGTAGCTTTTCATTCTTCGCTCTCTAACACCAACATTAACCTGCAGAGGAGCCACTGCACAAGCTTGTCCTTCAGAGTCGAAGGCAATGTGACTGACAGCTCCACTGGAGGAGGGGACCCACAACCTCCTGGGGGCAATCCTCCCCAGCAGATCTTGAAAGCAGACCAGAGGGCAGAGACAAGCAGATGGCTGTACCCACAAGTGTCCCACACAAGGCAGGAAAGAATCAGTTCCAACAGAAAGACACCTGGCCCAAAGTTCACCAATTAACAAACAAAGTCTGCAAACGGGAACTTGTCTACGCTGTGCTCTACAGGAAGGCCTCCTTTGCACAGTCTTTATTACTGGGCTGCAGGAGTGGGGATTTAAAATGTAAATGACTTTACAGCGTTGGGGCATTTGTAGTGGCCTACCACCACAAACAGATCTACAAGGAGCCTGCAAAGATGCAGCACAAGCAGATTTGTCAGATACCCTGCACCAGCACTGATCCCATAAGCGCCAACACGGGCACCTGAGCCTTGCCTTGGGTTCATCCCCCAGCACCAGCTCCGTTTGCCACCCCTGCTCCAGCTCTCCCACCTTGGCCCCCAAGCACTTGGCATCACAGCATTGATATGAGGCTGTACCTCAGCATCTTATCAGCCAGTGTAACCCATTTGCAGTTGGGCCTTCTTGCTCTCCATGCCAGATTACCCCTTGGTCAAGAATTACCATTGCTGAGCAGTTAAAATATGATTTTCCCCTTCTACAGTTGCAATTATTCCCCAAAACCAAGGAAAAGTAGACAGAGAATTGGTGACTGGGACCCAGAAGAGTTGCTGTCTAAATTGTCTAAAAACACAGCCTCACTGAAAGAGAAAACACTTTTATGGTATAGGAAAAAAAATAAATCTCATGTCATCCACCCCCAGCATCAACTGTTGACCACCTGAAAAAGCAGATATTGAGGCACGTGAACATCTGGGATGACCTGCTCCATGTTACATCATAACAGGGCTAGTACCATCCCATAGCAAAGCATCCTGTCCTCGAGTCTCACAAGAAGCTGGTGTCTGATGGGATTAAACCTGTGATCTCCTCTGCTTTCTCTATTACTTCCATTTGTACTATGGTACAAGAGGAAGCAGCACATGGCACTCGCATGTAGGTAAAGCACAAACACAGAGATTGTCTACCCAGCACCAGGATTCATAGTGGCAAGTCAAACTGACACCTACCAACTGCCTTCCACAGAGAAACAGCTGGCTTGGTTGACGAGGGAAGAGCCATGGATGTAATCTCCCTTGGCTCTGGTCAGGTTCATGATAACCATTTCACACATTTTCATTTAAGAAGCTGAGGAAGAAGACAATCCTCCAAGTCGAAAACTGGCTAGGCTCAGAGTGTGACACTGAAGTTAGTAAAGTGCCCAAGGCAGTGACAGCGAGCCCGTGGTACTGACACTACTGCAATCCAAAATGCTGTATTAAAACCAGCTGCTAATACACTATATAATTACTATTATTTTAAGATAAGTCACGTTAATGAATATAGAAATGCAGCCTCTGTGCTCCCAGGAGCAGAACAACATTACTGCCTCAAGCAGACTTACCTGGAGACCCGTTTTCCTTTCTCCTCCCACACTTACAACCTTTTCCAGTCCCTGTTAAGCCAGCTGGCAGCACACCTCAGCTCACTTTCAAATTTTGTTTAAGGGAATTTAGAAGGACAATAAGGAAAGGTATTTCCCCCATCTCTATTCAAACAGCTCCATATAAAGGTTAATTTTCAAAGCAACTGTTTCCAAGTGCTCAGTCTCATTCTTCAGCAAGAAATACCCACACTCACCAAATGCATTTCCTTGTCCTGCTTTAAAAAACAAAGCCAACAAAAAACACCAGTTACCAAAATGCCCTATCCTTATCAAACTGTTGGAACAATCAGTATCTTCATTTCTTTGTTTCCTCTGGAAGGGAGCCAAACTGCACAAATTACTCATGAGACTTTCAAAAGCATCAGATTTTCCACCCCCTACCTCATTTTCCATTATGTCACCACATCCCACTCCTACAATCTGCTCCTGTGGCTTGAACGTGGAATTATGCAAGGTACACCTGGAGAGCAAAATGCTACATCCTTTCTGTAAGGAGATGCCAAAAGGTTCTGCATGTCTGCAGACTCCGGATCCAACACTTACCTGGGCTTGTAGAGGCAGCAGGAAAGCCGTTTGGTTTGTACTTTGTGTCCATTTATGAAGATCCTCATTCTGGGATCAATATAAAGCACAGCAGCATAGGCACGGAAGGAGCGGCGCTCGGGCTTTCTGCAAGAGAGGGATGCTTACGGAGACCGAGCCATTTTGTAGGCCTGTCAGCAGAGTCTCCTAGTCTGCTCCACGTAGCCCAAAGATGACTCCGATTCAGCCCCAGAGTACTCAGCGTCTCTTCAGTCAGAGTGCTCATCTTAGAGTCTCCTTCAGTCTCTACTTTGCTTCCTCTTCATACTTTTTCCCTTCTGCTCGAGTTAAGAGCCATGACATACTGCTGCCACAGAGGTGCCTCCTCCCCTATGCAAACCAAAGAAGTTTCTCCACAGAACTTGTAACATCCTTATTTCCTAATAAACTACTACCTAGAAGCCAAGTGACCAACAGAAGCACCCTCACACTGCTCTGCACTACCTCTGAAGTATTTTCAGCAACTAGGGCAGGATTCATGCCTCACGCAACGGTAACTGTTACATCTCAGCTGGGAGCCATCTACTTCAACGTGTCAGACAATTTCAGCCAGAAAGCTGGGTGAAAGAACAGGCCTTTCTATCCGTTACTCTGCAGCTACATTAAGTGAGGCTTTTTTTCTACCTACAGAGACTTTTATTTATCTGGACATTTTAAATATTGTTGCAAAACACCAACACACGTCCTACTGTAGCTTGAAAAGGATGTCTTGAATACAGCTGGATAAGAAAGGTCAAACCTATAAACTGGAGTGTTTAGCACTAAGTATGTGCCCCACTTGCCAGTGCATTCTCTTACCCTGAGGTGAGTCAGGAGCATGTGCCAACAGCAACAGCACTGATCACACACTGAAATGGTATCACAAGGTCAGGAGAAAGAAGCCCCTTCCAGTGATCACCACAAAAGCTTACCAAAAGGCATTAAAGAAACTGAGATGCCAGGAGGTCCCCAAGGAGTCTGCTGCCCCTGTGTACTCAATATCGTCAAGCTAACACAGAAACTCTCCCTCATCCTCCTCTGCAGGGAGGGTCCAGCAACAGCCCCTGCTTCCAGAAAGCTGTGGTGATGCCCCCCATCAATGATACCCATAACTTCTGCTGCTGGAGGCTGACCTGCACAGCACTTTGCATTTTGCCAGGGTTCATTTAATCACAAAACTGAACATCAGTTTGAGGACAGCACAGCTCATGACCAATTGTCATTCTGACAAAAATAACTCTGAGGAGTGTAGAAAATTAAACTTATAGCTTAGGGGGTTTGGGTTTTTTTGTTTGTTTTTTTTTGTTTGTTTGTTTTTTGTTTGTTTGTTTTTTGTTTAAAAGGTACCTGAAGAAGGGCATCAAGCTTGCTGCTTTCACTGAGAAGAGCCAACAAAGGCATTCACACCCAACACAGCCATAACACCCTGGGGCTGTTTACACACATGAAATCCAAACTGCTAAAGAGCAAACTAAAGATTCACTACAGAAAGAGAAGCTTTTAAAAAAGAACAAGAAAAACAAGCCACAGGAAGAGAGTACATAGCCACATCCTACACATGATTTGATCAGAGCCCAAGGGCCTGTAACACCATCACACTTACGCTCCCTCTGGAGGTGTTTCTGCCATTTGAATGTCTCGGGGGTCAGAAGTCACATCCAGCTCTGGCTCTCCATTATCCATTAGTTTGAGATTAAAGATGATCACCAAGGTGCCTAAGCAAGTAACAAATTGATCAGGTGAACCCCAGCCAAACCCCAAATACCTTTGCCCGTGACCAGCACTGTCCATATGTACCTTTCTCACCATGGATCTTATAAAACTGCTCCATCACTTCCTGTTCTGATTTGAAAGGGGAATACTTGTAAATTAGCTCCGTCTCAATAGCGAACTTCTCCATGTTGTCAGTCACAGGCTCCCTGCTTCGTGTATTCCAGGTGGGCAGGGGAACAATAACCTGCAAATCACATTGTATCAAGAGTAACCCAGGCTCCATTCCAGTCAACCCCTCGTGTGGATCCCAGCCAAGCAACTTACAGCTTCTGACAGCCCCCTAAGAGCCCTTCACAGCTTTTCAGTAGTTTGCACCTCCATCAAACACTCAAGGACCCCTCTTTGCCAGCCTCAAGAGTTGCCATCCTACAACACCCAGCCTTAGGCTGAACCATTCCCAAGTGACCTGTATGGTGCTGGCTACTCACAGACAGTCTTTTATCCCCTCCTCTTGTAACAAATTTCATAACAGTAAAAAGCCCAACTTTGGTTCTTTAAATGTCAACCTCTACGCTTAACTTCTCTTGAACTCAAGCATCCTTCACTAGTATTTATCCTGATCTCACTCACTATTTCTAGCAAGGATCCCAGCAAGGTTATTGGTGTTTTCTGTCTTTTAGAAAAAAGACTAGAATAGTTTTTTAGAGCTAGAATTATAAACTGCAGCTGCCTATCAAAGACAGCAAATCCTGTCCTCACTTTAAAAATCAGGTCAAGTCAAACTTTCTGGCTTCAGATCTGCAGTGGGAATTGTATCACTGTTCCCATCTTACTTTAGCCATCAGCTGGCCACTAGCAAGCACTGCTCCCTCAACAGCTGCTTTGTAGAGCTCCCTCTACTACCACAATGGAAAATGCTTTCCTAAAAGACTATCCCAGGGCAAACTTTTTATTGTCAACCTCACCTGGAAAATATTTGTGTTTGAGCACAAAAATACCTTCAATGCTAAAGGCCTGGACTCAGAACAGCAATGCTTGAGTTATCTATTAAAATACATGTGTTTCCAAGAGGTAGAAGAACAATGGGGTTTTTTTTGTTTGGGTTATTTGGGGGGGGGGATTAAAGGTCTAGAGTTTATGACCTGCAGGTAGCAACTTAAATCACACCTGTAATTCTCTACAGAGAAACAAATCAGAGCGATAAAATTTGAATATATCTCAAATTCAAATCTTGCGGGGAAAGGGAAATGCAGTAAGTGTGGGCATGTCCTGAACTCAGCATAAATAACTTTAAGTGATTGAAATAAGCACTTCAAACTTGCTGTAGTTTAGAGGCCATTCAAACAAACAGAATTAAAACCAAAAGGGGGAAAAGAGAAATCTTTCACTCTGCAGAACCTGTACAAGTGAATCATCAAAGCCAAATCACTGATCTAACCAGAGTGGCAACTGACACAGATTATCCTCCTGTGGGAGCTGGGGGAGTTCAGGTG
This sequence comes from Chloroceryle amazona, assembly GCA_027560015.1. Classification (NCBI taxonomy): domain Eukaryota; kingdom Metazoa; phylum Chordata; class Aves; order Coraciiformes; family Cerylidae; genus Chloroceryle; species Chloroceryle amazona. The sequence continues at coordinate 11,123 of JANHFX010014531.1, forward strand.
AGACAGCATCCACCAGATTAGTTCATTACACCAAAGTACACACAAACCTCATCAATGCCTTCTTCCTCATGGAACGTCCGTGACAAGAGCAGGCAAGTCATGGTGCTGTCTTTCTTTGTGAACAGGATAAAATCCTTCCCAATCCGCATGGAACCCCTGGAGACAGATTTCAGGCTGCATGTTACACCCAAGACACAACACCTTCTAGAGAGCAGACCACATTAGAGTTTCCCTCCCCCTGTGTTCAATTGTGCGATGCCAAAACCAGGCAAGACAGAAGAAGGGCTCAGACAGCAACTACCATTTCTCTCTAAATGTCTCATTTCTTTCAAGTCCTCTCAATCTGCACGACTTCATGGTTCAAAACCTTTAACACTAGTCACAATTAAAAGGTGAAGAGTAGCAGAAGTACAGCACAGCTTTCCAGGCTCACACTATGTAGAAAGTTTAAATTACTAAATTAATAAAGGGGTTTTGGTTTTAAATCTAAAAAAGATGACAAGGGGGTGATGTGACAACAACCTCCAAGTATACGAGCAGAAATCCGAGAGAGAACGCACGCTTCATTTTATTCTACACAAAAATGAATAGAAACAAAGTTTCTGGGAATAAAACAATTTATTACTTAAAAGTTTAACTCAGAACTGACACTTCAGCTAACGTAATTTAGCAGTTAGTTGTCACAAAAAGGGAGTCCTCCTCACTCTCCTATCCCCAGCAGTGCCTGCCTCATCTTCTCTTTTACCCTATTACCCCTCTTATCAAAAAAAAATTAACAAAGGAACATTGCATTAAAAAAAAAAATAAAGGATGTGTTCTCAGCTGTAATACAGTATCCATCTTGCTCAGGGTTAAAAACAGGACCAAGATCTGTCCTGGAAGAGCAAAGGCACAACCTGGGATCTGTCCTGCACTGCAGCTGGATCCATAGCATCTCAGGATCCCTTATATCCCCTTTCTTTCCTCCCAGGCTGTAGAAACCCAGACTTCCCAACAGGATGCACACCATCAAGCCACATGGAACAGCACAAAAAAAGACCACCAGATCAGAGTAAGCCATAAAAATCCCTCCAACTTTCCCAAAGACACTGGTACACCACAGCAAACACCCTTCTCTTTCTTAGCAAATCCCCTCCAACCAACAGGATTTCCTTCCCACCTCTGCCACTTAATCCCACTCCTCCCTCATTACTGCCATCACTGCCTTTCTTCTCCATGCATTTGTCTGATTTTAAGAAAAAAAAAAAAAGTGCTTAAGTCCAACTAACTTTTACCAGACACCTTTCCTAATCAGAAGCCACAATACAAATTATTTGGCTCCAATTTTAGTATCTGCCACAGACACACAAAGGGGGGTTTGTTTCCTATGCTTTCATGGGGTTTCCCCCAGCTGTGACCTGTACCCACTGCATCGTGCAAAAATAATGGCAAAACACTGGCATTTGCTTTGGACAGCCTTCTCTGCCACCGAAGAACTACAGCAGATGTTCACACAACTGCTGTCTACCAAACCATGCTGTTGGTTTTTTGTGGGTTTGGTTGGTTGGGTTTTTTGTGGGTTGGTTTGGTTGTTTTTTGTGTTGTGGGTTTGGAGGTTTGTTTTGGTTTGGGGTTTTTTTTTTAATTCTGGGGGAAGAAAAAAAAAAAAAAGATAAACACCTCCAAGCAATAAATACATTTACTAACTCAACTCTAACCTCCATAAGGAGGCTCTCCTCCTCCAGGAGGCTGGCTTTTGTTATACCTACGATTTCAAGCCATTCCCATACTGCCCAATTTGAGTCGACTCAGGTGATCGCTTGGCTGATTTACCAAACTGAATAACACTGGCAGCTTCATCTAGAATGAGAGACAGGGAACAAAAAAAAGTTTATTTTAATATACAGACACATACACACATCATCTTACACTGGATATTAGAAGAAAGTTCTTTACTCTGAGGGTGACAGATCAGTGGAATGGGCTGTGCTGCCCAGAGAGGGGGTGGAGGCCCCATCCCTGGAGTCATTCAAGGTCAGGCTGGATGGGGCTCTGAGCCACCTGCCCTGGGTAGAGATGTCCCTGCTGTGTAGGGAGGTTGGACCAGATGACCTCTAGATGTCCATTCCAGCCTGAAACATTCTACGATTCTTCTAGATAAACTTATTCACCACCAAGTAGCACAGAAAGGCTATAGCATGGAAGAAGCCCAAGCCCAAGCCTCATCCTGCAGCTCTATTATACAGCCTGTAAGACACACACTGCTTGATGGCATTTATGTTATCAAAATCTTTGTAGAAATGCCAATGTGCTGGCAAAAGGTTTGTTTCAGACTAGCCCAGTGCTCCTTCCCAACGGCACAAAGACAGTTTTTTTACAAAGACACAGCCACAAGATGATCTGTTGTGTCCACCACAATTATCAGCATCCTCATAAACCAAAACACACCCTGGGAGGCTGCAGCTCTGCTGTACTGCTGACAACACAGGCTGCTGGCACTAGAGCATAGGTCAGTACTATTAAAAAGTTCTTAAGTCAGGATAAACATCACTTTTGTTTGGGGCATTGGACTGCAAGCTACAAGTAATTAATGCAGGAAAAAGACAGAAGCTGATTTTTGCAGGGCATTGCTGGGCTACTGACAGCAGGCCAGCAGCAGGCGAAAGGGCAGCACTAGCAAGTACCAGAGCAATTAATGGGAGTATTTTATTAGCACAGGACAAAATCCAAAACATGTGACTGTTTTACAGCTGAGAGGGTCTGTCATTTTTTAGTTCGAGCCATTCTATTGTTCAAAAGATAAAGCCTTTTAGCATCATCCATAGGACCGGACAATCCCTCTCCCTTCCCCTAAGAGATAGCAATCATTTCACCATGGAGTTTACTGGAGTAAATGAAATGCAGTTCCAGAAACAAGGAACACAAAGTACCTCAACAGGAAGGCTAACAACAATCACAGCCCCTAAATGCATACACAAGCTGTGAGGGAACACAGGACACTGCTCACCCCATCAGCCAGCTACAGAGAGGCTCAGCCCCTTGCCAGTCCTGGATGTAAGCACACAGGAGACTGAGCCAGGTGCACAGGTACTGATAGTGAGCTTTTCGAGTAAGATGTTTAGTGCCAACACAGAATCACTGAGCTGGGTGTCACAGACTGACATTTTCCATTGAAAGGACATTCAGATTTAAAGCCACAAATTACAAGATGAAAACACAGAACTGTTCAAGTCCCTCCCTGCCTCGATTCACTATGTTCCTAACAAAGATCCACAACTATTTCAAAACCAGCTTTTGACTGGATCAGAGTCTCTCTTCCTTTCCTTCAGCCTACTACAGTATCTTCTGACCAAACAAAGAAAACTCCAGATTATTTTGTGTTCGAGATGCAGACAAGGATCTTATTAATTATTATTATTATTACCACCATGCTGGTTTTAAAGCCTGGTCAGAAAAGGGGCTACCACAGCCCTTTTGCTACATAAAAGGTTGTATCCACAACTATTTTTAGGAAAACTCAGAGAAGCCTAAAAAGGGTAAAGAGCAATTGTCCAAAGCATTTCCTCACTCAGAAAAGGTGCCCATATGGTTTAGCACTCAGTGCTGGATGTCCAAAACCACCCTATAAAGGCTGCTCTTTCTGGGCAGAGGGACAAAGATGATGCTGAGCAGGGTGGGCTACTCAGGTGCAAGGAGGATCCCTCTCTGGTCCAAGCTTGCTGTCTTTGGGAAAGATACAATTTTTTACCTCCTCCCAAGAATCAAGGTACATATGATTTTTTTTTTTTCCCCAGCATTTTTGATTTAAGGCTCTGGAGGGAGTTTCACTTCAGGCTATTTTAGTCACAATGTTTTGGTTTTGTTGTGTCTCAGAGTTACTGGATTAAAAAAAAACCTCCCTGGCAACAAAAAAAGCAGTGGGGTGTTGATGTGATCTATGCCAAATAGATGAGAGAAAAAATAATCCAAAGGAATTCACTCTGTTGAAGATGGCAGACTGATCTTCAGAGACCAAGAGAAGGCATCAAGGGCATAGATAAAAAGTTCCTAATAGAAGTATCAGATGTCTGTGATGAAGAACTGGAGGACAGATCCGTTTAGCTCCTGATTGTTGCTCCTCCAGGACAGTGACAGAGCATCCTCCTTAAGGACAGACAGGCTGGCTGGCACACCACGCACCCCAAGAGCCCTGCAGGCAGCTGCCTGCTCCCCAGCTATGGGTCACAAGGCAGCCACTGAAGTCAGACCTGGCTTCACCCTTTGAGGACAGTCTTCTCATACTTTCAGGTTCTCCAGTTGAGAATACACTAAAGGTCCCAATATGTGCAGGATTGGTAGGGAACTGGCTTACAGGTCACACTCAGAGGATGATCATCAATATTTTTTTTACTCACTCTGACAGTCTGTCACAGGTGGAGCCCCCCGAGGACTGATGGATGCTGTGCCCCATGCTGTTCAACACCTTCATAAGGGATGTGGAAGATGGGATCAAAAGCACCCTAACCAGGTGTGCTGAGCTAACACAAAAGAGAGCCCTCTTAGAGCGACCTGCACAGGCTGTAAAAGTGGGCAAGGAAGAACTGTAAGAACTTCAAGGGAAGGGCAAGGTCCTGCACCTGGGATGACATAGCCAGAGAGCCTAGTACAGGCTGGAATCTGGGTGGCTGAGAAGCAGCTGAAAGAGGTCTGGGGGTCCTGGTGGACAACAAGCTGAACGTGAGTCAGCAGCACAGAACTGCAGCAAACAGAAATAGGATCCTGGACTGCAACCACAGGGACATTACTACAGAGATGTGGTCACCCCACTCTAGTCATGGTTTGTCTGGATGCACCTGGAGTCCTGTGTCCAGTTCTGGTCTCCTCAATTCAACAGTCACAGACTGGACAGGGTCCAAAGGAGATTATGATCCAAAGCCTGGAGAACCTGCCCTATGAGAAAAGACTGGAGGAGTTTGATTTCTTCCTGGAGAAGAGAAGCCTCAGAGGGATTCTCATCACAGTATTCCACTACTTAAAGGGCAACTACAGAGGGGATAAAAGCTCTCTCTTCTCAAGAAGCCACACAGAAAAGACAAGAAGCAACAGGTACAAGTTGCATTAGAAGAGCTTTCATCTCAATGTAAGAAAGAAGCCTTTTAGAGTGATAACCATTAATCACTGGAACAACCTCCCCAGGGATGCAGTGGGATCCCCATTGCAAGGGGTTTAAGACACAGCGGAACAGGGTGCTAAATCTTCTAATCTACGCTCCTTTTCCAATCAAAGTTTGAGCCAGAGGATCTTTAAGATCCCTCCTAACCTGGGCTGTTCCATGATTCTAAAATGCCAATTAAAGACTAATTTTCTTCAATTCTTTAAAATACAATGACAGATCACTTCCTAAATTGGTTATACTACTTCTACCTACAAGTTGATTCATTGAATCATTCAACTACATTAATTCATTAAATTCAGGCATCACCTTGAGATCCCAAGCAGCAGTTAAAATTCCTCAAGCCCAAGTATCCTCAGTAGTGATATCCCTGGCAAAACGGGAAATCCCAACTTAAGATGTGCTGCGTGAGATCTGCTGCCTGGTTTTCTGACTCCTATATAGTCCCTGATGAAAAAGCCAAAGCGTCAAACCAGTACGATGATCCTGGAATCTCCTGTGGGATGCTACGGTCTTTTACAAAAGATCTGTACTGTGGCATCAATGAATCCTCAGATCTTTTGATAACTTACAACTCAACAGCATGGTTGCTGCTTGCATACAAGTGTTTTATCTTCACACAATCCAGTGTGATCATTAAGAGTCAGTGCAGCAAGCTCTGAATGCAGCTGTGGTAGGAGTTGCTTGACAAGCAGACCTAGTTGTTAGAAATGCTAATCACACCCTCCATGAATTTTAGTTGAGGAGCTTGACAATCAGAAATTATCAGACAGAGCCTTCACATTTGGCCTACAGCCTTGCTATACCTTTCTGCTTTCACAGCTTGCCAGACAAACCTGCAGCTGTCCAACACAGAACAAGACCAATGAGACTGGACAGCAACAGGACAGAGTAGCACAGAGGAGAACATGTTAATGAAACATTCTGCTCCTCCCACTGTGTCAAGGTGCCCAGGGATACTTGGGTTCATTTACTCATACTCCCAGACATTGCCTCATTCAGCCTTCTAAGCTGTCCTTTCAGTGCACACAGAGTAGTGCGAGCTCCAACAGCACTACAGCAAGTCATACAGTTATTCTTTTTAACAGGTCAGCTCTATATACAATAAAAATAATTCTTAATTAAAATTAAACACTTCCAAGCTCCATGACTTCTGCTGAAGGAACATCTCCCATGATAACCTCACAGCCAAGCTTAACAAGCGTGGCTTGGATGGTTGTGTGGAGAGAAGGATTGGAAACTGGCTGAAGGACAGAGTCGAGAGAGCCATGGTCAGTGGAGCAGAGCCTAGCTGGAGACCTGTAGGAAGAGGCATTCCCCAGGGGTCAGTCCTGGGTCCAGTGCTGTTCAATGACCTGGACAAAGGGATAGAGTGTACCCTGAGCAAGTTTGCTGATGGTACAGAACTGGGAGGAGTGGCTGACAAGCCAGAAGGCTGTGCTGCCATCCAGCATGACCTGGACATGTGGAGAGCTGGAAGGGGAGAAGTTTAAGAAAGTTCAACAAGGGCAAGTGCAAAGTACTGCATCTGGGAAGAACCACCCCATGTACCAGTACAGGTTGGGGGCTGATCTGTTGGAGAGCAGCTCGGGGGAAAGAGATCTAGGAGTCATGGTGGACAAGAGGATGACCATGAGCCAACAGTGTGCTCTCTCAGCCCAGACGGCCAATACCACCCTGGAATGCATAAAGCAGAGTGTGGCCAGCAGGTTCAGGGAGGTTCTCCTCCCCCTCTACTCTGCACTGGTGAGGCCCCACCTGGAGTACTGTATCCAGTTCTGGGCTTCCCAGTTCAAGAAAGACAGAGAGCTCCTGGAAAGAGTCCAGAGCAGAGCCACTAAGATGATGAAGGGAGTGGAGCATCTCCCTTATGAGGAAAGGCTGAGAGAGATGGGTCTTTTTAGCCTGGAGGAGACTGAGGGATGACCTCATTAATGTCTAAAAATATGTAAAGGGCAAGTGTTGGGAGGCTGAAGCCAGACTCTTCCCAGTGACATAGGACAAGGGGTACTGGGCACAAGGCGGCGCATAGGAGGTTTCAGGCAAACAAAGAAAAACTTTTCCATGGTGAAGGTGACGGAGCCTGGAACAGGCTGCCCAGAGAGGTTGTGGAGTCTCTTCTGGAGACATTCAAAACCCACCTGGGCATGTTCCTGTGTGACCTGATCTAGGTGATCCTGCACTAGCAGGGGGCCTGGACTAGATGATCTTCCGAGGTCCTTTCCAACCCCTAACATTCTGTGAAGGTCTGTGTGGATTTGATGCTATTTTCAAAATAAGAAGTGAGAAAAAGTCCATTAAAAGGTTTTCTGCTGGCATCTCCTAAACTCAGGTTTTAGATGAGATCTTCGAGATGTCTTTAAAACTGGTAGTTTCTGCCCTATGAGAAATTAAAACTCAGACCCCTATAGCCAGGAACAGAAACAGAGAGAGGCCCATGTAAGAAGTCAGAGTTACAGACTGTCCCCCAGCACTTTTGCCCACATTGACAGGCAAACAGTGCAGCTAATGGAGTTTTCACCTGGCTGCCCTTGGCCAAGGGACTTTGAAGCACATATCAAGTTTACTATAGCCACCCAGTGTTGAAGCTATGAAGGTGTGATCATTAGAGGTAGACTCTGCATCAAAACAATGTATCGCAAACTACTGAAACTTAAGAAGGGCTATTTTGAAAGCCTAAGCAAAGTTGCATACCAATCTGACATTCTGAAAAGCAATGTCCTGGAAAGGGGCAAAGGTAACTCCACCACCTATTTTTTTTCCCAGACATAGAATTATGCAAGCAGCACGACAGGCAAAGGACATAAATTATATGTTATTTGCTTCATCTGATGTATAGTGCCATGAGATACCACAACACACTGCATGTGTCAATCTCCCTTACAGAGTATCTCAGACAACCAAAGTCAGGATAAAGTCCTTCGGGATTTAGCAGAAAGATCAGTCAAAAGAAGCACCTTAATACTCAGGCAATAGTGAAATCCCACTTTGTCACAAAATCAGCAGTCATAGAACGGTTTGTGCTGGAAGGGTCATCTAAAGGTCATCTACTCCCACCCCCCTGCAGCGAGCAGAGACATCCTCAACCAGAGCAGGTTACTCAGAGCCTCATCAAGGCTCACCTTGAGTATCTCCAGGGATGGGGCCTCAACTACCTCCCTGAGCAACATGTTCTACCACCTATATGGTAAAGAACTTGCTTCTAACTTCTCATCTAAATCTGCTCTTCTCTAGTTTCAAACCATTGCCCATCCTCCTGTCACTACAGGCCTTTGTAAACAGCCCCTTCCCACCCTCCTGTCATCCCCATTCAGGTACTGGAAGGTGGCTGTTAGGTCTCCTTGGAGCCTTCTCGAGGCTGAACAATCCCATCTCCCTCAGCCTGTCCTCATAGGAGAGGTGCTCCAGCCCCCTGATCATGCTCATGGCCTCCAGTACAGGAGGAACATCAGCACAGAAGTTGCTATTAGACTCTGCAGCGTTAGAACAGACATTTGTCACCTTCTACTCTCAATCCTAATAAACATGTAGTTTTCAAGACATGCAGAAACAGTTGTACTACTACTCCCTGATCTATAGCCTTGTGAGAAGGCCAGAGTTAAGCCTGAACCTGTTTTACGGATGGGTCTTAACTGCTTCTCTCAATTCCACTTGTGACAGAAAGCACTCTCAGGAGATCTGTTCAACATCCATAACTGTATTCCAGAGAATACACAGAAGGCACTGAGAGTTCAAACGAAGTATCTTCAAGCAGGTCACTAATCCATGTATCAAATGTGTTAATACACATTTGTAAGCATTAAGAAACACAACCAAATGCTTACTGTGTGTGCTGGCTCTGACTGGGAGAGAGTTCATTTTCCCCACAGTAGCCCGGATGGGGCAGTGTTTGGGATTTGTGCTGAAAACAGTGCTGATAACACAGGGACATTTCACCCATGGCTGAGCAGAGCTTACACGGC
>JANHFX010014532.1:2360-23612 GCA_027560015.1 Chloroceryle amazona
ATGGGGTTATGCCTGGTGTCTGGGTAAGGTAGAGGACCACAGCTTGTCCCCTCCAGCCACAGCACCTCCCTCTTCCTGCCCTATGGATGCCACCACATGTGCCCAGCCTCCAAGAAACATGTAACTTTGCTCTCTAGGAAGCTGCCATTCGAACTTTCCAGCTCCTGCGTGCAGCTGAACTTGGTGCTTTCCAAACACCCTGTGCCACCCACCCAGAGCACATGGGTGCACTGTGATGCAAATTTCATGGACTGTCCCAGTTCCAAATTCACCCATGTGTGCACAAGACAATCACATACCGAGGCATCCTTCTTAAAACACATTTATAACACACTTGGCAACACAAAGCCCAGGTAACTTTCTCTTTTCTCCCTTATAGCAACCATAGCCTCCACCAACATGGGGCTTCTGCTGAGAGATGATGTTTTTGTCGACTTTTTCAACACGTTTCTGAATCTTCCTGTAAGTCCACTCTGCATCATAAAGCCCAGGTCCTCTCTGAGCTCTTCTTAGGTGAACTTTCAGCTTCTGTGATGTTAGAGGCCCCAGGAAAATTTGGAGTACACCACACTCAGGCTGGAAAATGAAGGAAACCTGAGGACCTTAGCCTGGTCCAAAAGGGAAGAAAATGCTCTTCTCAGTAGTGAGGATTAACTAGAAGACGAGGAGCTGGGCTTTGGGCTCCCCTGCCACCCTCCATCTCCTTCATCTCTCCCCTTTCCTTTCAATACAGGTTTTTGGTCAAACACCCATTTATATCAGCAGCACAGGCCAGTGGGACCTCTGGCCAGAGCTACCAAGCTATCTGGTGAGAAAATGCCCCTTACTAGGAGGGATGGAGGGTGAAGAGGAGGGAGGAAGAGCACAGGGCAGGGGAGGGAAGGATCCCAATTCTCATTGCCAAGGCCAAACTCTGTCTCTCCTGTTTGTGCAGCTGGAGGGATTATTTCAGACCCAGGTGTCATTTTGGTTTTAAGCCCTGGGAGGAGCACGATCCATTTAAAGTCCTGGTGCAGCTTATGGGGTCCATCCAGACCTCGGTAATCATCAATAGCTGCAGTTAAGGAGAGCGTATGTGGTTGCAGAGAAGAACACAAACATCAGCTCCTAGTGTATTCCTCCTGAGTTCTCCGGGAGTGAAGTCCCGTTGATCCTCAGACTCAGCCCTCCCCATGGCTGTTCCCCTACCCCACAGCCACGAGCACTGCTTGTGGTGGCTCAGACCCCATAGCCAAAGGGAACCTGCTCCTCTTGGTGCTGCCAGAAAGCTGCTGTGCCTTCCTGCCTGGGCGCTGGCAGAGCAGGCAGGCTGCAAGGAGAGCCAGCCGCTCGGCATCAGCTCTCCCAGGTTCGCAGGCAGCGCTCACAGAGATGTGGGCAGGGGCTGTAGCTTGAGTATCCCCCTTCATTCTCAGCACGGGGGTGGCTCACATCGCCATCTAGCAACACGGTGCCTTCCCTGCCTCCTTCCCACCTAACAGGGTCCCGTTACTCACCCTAATCCCCAGGCAAGAGTCAGCTCCTTGCTCACAGCCTAATCCTCTTCTTGGTTGTCGGTCTTGCAATGCAGGATCCCAGCCCCCCGGCTTTACTGGCTTGGCTGGAAAAGCACCGCCTGCCTCACTTCTGCAAATCCAGCCTGTGCCTCCACCTCATCCTCTGCCAGAAGCTGCTGGATTTCATTCGGTCGAGGGAAGCAGGTGAGTCATCACGGCACAGAGGAAATCAGAGCGGCTTCGCAGCTGTGGCACAGCTTCCTTTTGCCAGGGCTGGCACCTCCTGGTACCTGCCCAGCAGGTTATGCCTCTGCTCCAGGTTAACAAGGCATTGCACGTCCCATTTTTAGGGATGCAACAGATCCCAGGGTTTCCAGGGATGAGCCCTGATTGGACAAGCTTGCTGTCTTCAGGGAAGTTGAGCAGAAATAGCTGCTTTGCAGATTTTACCTTGTGGCTCATGGGTGGAGTGGGTCTGGAGAACATCTTTGGACCTGGGAACCTACGGTTCTGGCATTTCAGGGTTGCTGCTGTGTGGGGTCCCCAGAGCTCTTGCACTGTACTGCGATACGCTCCTCATCTGATGCATCCTACACTGGGAAAACAGGCCTGTGCGGCGGTCTGTCCTACCAGCAACAAGCCTGAACTGTGTTCAGTTCTCCCCTAAAATGAGTCAGCTCAGCCTTTGTGAGCCTGTGTGTCAACGCAAGGGGAGGCCACTGGAAAGAAAGCGGTGGTGTGGGGGGTGCAGATTTCATTTCAGAAAGATAAGCAATTCATCGAGGCTCTCTCCAATGCCTTTTCTGAGTGCGCCGCTGCTGCTGCTTCTCTGGTTGGGTTGAACCTCAAGCTGAAACAGGTTGAGGGCATGCCACAAATCCAGGCAAAAAGATGGATGTTTGCAAGGCAAAGAGGCTTTTCCTGGGCAGACCATGACAACATGAGCACGTTGTCCTTGCAAACACCACAACCTGGCCAAAACTCCCAAGTTCAGTCTGATTTGCTGGTCTTTTGGCTCACAGCACTGCTGCCCTCTGGCAGCCTGTGTCAGGGAGGCTGGGGGGGTGCTGGTGGGGTCTGGAGGGCTTTCTTGGGAACTACTTCTGCATGCACCCCCTGATGCCATGCTCTATACTCTCCCTCTGACAGCAAAACTGCTGAACTGGCAAAGCGCAGACCAGTGGCTGCTGGAGAGGTGCATCAGCGGGAGCCAGGGCATGTGGCATTTTCAGGCCTTCGTCCAAGGGATGGCAGGTGGGCATAGGGCACTCTGCAGCCCCTTCTCAGCCCGCTGTGGGCCATCTGCCCAGTGGGCTGCTGGCACAGAGCAGGGAGCACAAGCAAGCACCTGTGGGACAGAAGACACTGCGATCGCATCTAGAATTTGGAAGATGAACCAGCAGCAGAGCCCCATAATGGGTGCTGCATGCCTGAGAGATGCACAGCCCTGACTCTTCTCTATACTGCTTCTGTGATGCATCCAGATATCTCTCCTTCTTTCTTTTTTTTTAAAAAAAACCCACAGGCTGCTTCGCCTGTCAGCGGGGCTTTCAGTGAGTCATTCCAACTCCTGTCCCTTGTCTCACCCATAGGGGAAGAGCTGACCAACTTCTGGCTCACCACTGAAAGGCTCCTGGAGCTTGACCAGCCAGAGACGAGGCAGAGGGACCTTTACCTATCCTTGCTTCACAGGCTGAAAGCCACTTACTTGCGTGAAGGCTCCAGCATCATCACTCTCTGCAGGACCAACATTGGTAACGTAGGAGCTGGGGATGAGCAGTGGCCTCCCAGGGAGATGGACTTTCCTGGATGCTCTCAAGGAGATGGGATACAGTCACCATCTTTGTTTAGCTGGGTAATGGTCTGCATGGAGCCATCTCTCCATCATAATTTCCTGCATCCATTTCAGGGTCGCTGCTGAAAGCCAGGCGCGTTCAGCCCATCAGCACCAGAAGGGAAATCCTAAGAAAGATGCAGGAATGGGCCCTTTTTATGATTCAGAGTTACTGGCTCCCCAGATTTTTCATCCACTGCAAGATGCACATGCAAAAAGAGAAATCATGCCAGCCTCTGCTGCAGGAATATCAGGAACGTTTATTACGGGCCAGTTCACAGGAGCCCTCAGGCTTTTCGGAGAACCTCTTTACAATGCATATTAAACAGAGCCAGGGTTTGTCAGGGCCCTACTGCAGCAAGAAGGCCAAAGCAGAGATCTGGACTCTGGTCAAAGCAGAAAGAGACATACAAGAAGCAAAGCTGCCCCACTTTCAGGTGCAACCAGAAAGGCAGCCAGGGCCATCTGGGAGCACAAAGGAATCATGTCTGGATAAAGATGCTTTGGGATCAATTCCTCAGCAGTCAGAGCATCCTGCAAAAACTACCTTTGGAGGCAAGGGAGAGGCAATCTCTTCCAAAAGACCTAGACCCTATGCGGAGCAAGTCCTTTATCTGGAAGACTTCCATGAAAATAAAGTCCCCTCCAACCTGTGTTCTGCACGTCTTGTCCAGCCGCCATCCCTGGAAAAGCCAGTCAAGACCTTGAGTTTCCTTCCATGGGTTCTTAGCGCTGAAACCTGCGCAGGACGACCCTTCAGGAACTTCTTGAAGTGCCAGGACCGGTCCATGGAGACTCATCTCCTGGACCTATGGCATGACCTGGAGGAATTTCTGCCTGTGGTGCTGGACCCCAACAGAGAAAACAGTTTCTTCCTGCGACATTTAATTGGTGAGAAGATATGCAAGACCTACCTGGAGGAGAGCACCATTCAGCAGCTTCCCTTGGAGACCAGGACTCTCAAGAGCTTGCGGAACCATTTGATGTCTGGAGAATTCTCTCCTTGGATATTCAGAGTCCAGAACATGATTTGCAAGGTACAGAGCAGTGCTGGCAGTGGTCAGGCTGGGTGGTACAGTGGGTACTGGTACCCCTGGGCTAGTGTGAGGGCTGTGGGCATGTTTAAGAAGAGAGGTATTTGGAAAATTAAAATCGATTAGGAAAGGAAAAATTTGCAGTCAACAAGCCACTTTACACTGGATTAGTAACCAAGATGTTCCAGGCCAGTGGAGAGGAGCGTCCTCACTGGTTTGCTGGGCAGTGGAGCAGACATGACCAGTCAGTTAGCAGCTGGTGACCTCAGTTGTTAGATGTACATGCCAAGGGCCATGGGATGTCTGGGCAGTGACCATCTTTTTGCATCTGAGTCACTGCACAACACGAGCAAACCACATTTATAACCCAAGCCCTTCTGGGCAGCCCCTGAGCAGCCCAATGGACCAACCTGGGTGTACATCTCCTGGCAGAGCTCTCCTGGGCATCTCAGTGAGGTGTAACCTGCCCAAGGCATCATCATTGCAACCTCAGGGTATGGCAAGGCTTGGGGATAGCAGTTGCTGCTGGAGCACTGATTGAGGACAACCCACCTTTTCTCCTCCTCAGGTGCTCTGCTGCTCGTATGAGGAATTTCTGGCTGAAGATGACAGGATGTTCCTCCAGTTTATGGTAAAGTGAATGCACAGGGGACACAGGCATCCTTGAGAGGTGTGCAAGAACCAGGGGGGATGTGAAAAGTTGGAGAGAGGGAGGACAAACACCAGCATTAACTGCATCCCACCATGTCACCCAATATGGCAGCTGCCTGGAGCAATGATCCTCAGCTCCTCCACCAAACTCCTCCACCACAGCATCCCCACCAAACTCCTCCACCACAGCATCCCCTAAGTCAGCGGTGCTGCAGGCATGCCCTGCCAGAGCTCTCCTGAGATAGGCCACAACCCAGCCCAAAGCCAGGGACACACTTTAAAGTGGTCTTCAGTGTAGGCAGTAGTGAGAGCAGCAGCAGGTAGTGCACTGGCTGACTGCCTCAAGGGCAAAACACTTCTGGGAATTAACTCCCCATTTTTCCCTTGCCCACAGTGAATGATGCTATTAGCATGACTCTAGTGCAGACACACACATGTATGTCCCTGTCCCAGCATGAGCACCTGGCCAGCACAGTGAGGGAAGAGGACACACAGCCTTTTAGCTGATGATTCAACCACACTCAAGTTTCCCACAGATTTATTTTTTTTTACACTGTGTAAAGAGGGATGATTTAAGAAAGCAGAGTCATGCAAGCACTTAGCTTCCCAGACTATTATCCCTCTTGGCAGTGGAAATCCCACTAATGCCTCATGTTTATCAAAACCCTAAATCCTAACCTCACACCTGGGAACCTCCCATAGACCAAAAAATCCTAAGCATCCCACCTTGCTTGGGTCCCCGCACCACCTGCGCAGGTGATTTTGCTCCCTGTGGATATTTTTGCTCAAACCAGCCAATTAAGCCTTGCCCCAAATTGGTGCCAAACCAGCAGTTGGTCCTGGAAATAGAAAGGAAAGGCTGTCAGGGCTAGCACCCCCAAAGACCCCACTCACAGAGATGCCAGCATCTTGGTCAGAGTGAACTGAGGGTTTTGGAAAAGTCAGCTGGCAGCTCCTGACCTTGATTCATTAAATACTCTTGGTTGTAAGTTAATTAGCTGCCTGGGTTTTTAAGCATCTCCTGTCAAAGAAGTTACCCCTCCAAGCATAGAGCTAGTCTGGGAGTACAATTAGCACTTCAGCAGGTGCTGAGACCGTGTTCTCTGTGGGTACCATCCCTGAAGCCAAACTCCTCCCAAGCCTCTCTGTGCCAGGGGAAGGAACTGCCGGGGGCTTAGCAAGGTTATTTTTGGTGCTTGGTCCCAGGCATAGAAGACAAACAAAATGGCACATGAGGTTATTTGTCTTATGGGGATACCTTCAGAGTTATTTACAGCTCTCCTGGGTGGCTGCTGACCCCTTTAGGAAAGCTGCTGCCTTTGCTGGCAACCCATTGTCTGGACTACCTGAGGGACCTGCTGCACGCAGATGTGAGCCAGCTTTGAGTAGCTGTATGGGTAGGTTTAAGGTCTATGCTGAGCTTCATGATCACACAGATTTCTTCCTTCTTCTTAAAGCTAAAGCAGAGATCTAACCTGGGTAGGTTTGTACTCTAAGGCCCAGTAAAATGTGCAGCTAGTCTGGTGGGCGTAGTAGAGGAGCAGCTTCTCGAATGGGTGTGTGCTCTGTGCAGTCACCCTCTACTCTTCTCATAGTCTCCACAGAGTGATGTCCCGATGCCCAAGATGCAAGGCGATGCTGCTGGGAAAGATGGATGTTTCCTCCAGTCCCAGCAGATGAAGGAGTCCTTGAAGCTGAGTCAGGGCTTGCATGGCACAAGGAACTTGGAAGGTCTCTCCTCTAAGCACTGGCAGTTAATTGCCACTCGGGATCTCCGGAAAGGGGGCTCCATCCAGGCAGGTGTGGAACTTCTGTGCAGGATCGGTAAGAGGAGGCTCTGCATTTCTGCCAGGCTGATAAAGGACATTTTGTGCATCCATGGTGACCGCTACCCCTAACATGCAGGCTTTGGTGCATTGCTCTATTGCTGACAGCTTAGGAACGCTGTGGAGTGCATTGGAACAGGGCATCTGGGAGCCATGAGCTGTAATCCAAGCTTTGGCAATAACCTATAGGCCAAATTCACTCCTGCCAGTATCAGAGGCACCAAATGCCACATCCTTGCACTGTCACAACGAAGTGACTGAAACCCAAAGCCAGCAACAGCCACTGTCACTCCCCTTCCACATCCTGACCTTTTCCTGTGGACACTGGGACTGGTAATGCTGGTGTAGAACCTCAGCTTTGTCATCTTATGTCATCTTTCGAGAATGACATCAAGTTTCTGGGCACCCTGGTGCACTGATAGTGACAGCAGTCACCTGTAGCAAACCTTAGATAGGTCACCTTGGTCATACCTGAGAAATGCAGTGTCACAAGTACATCATGAGAACAGGACAGAGAAGGGGAAAGGAAAGGTGGGTAGCAATCACAATACAGCATTTGGAGCAAGTGCTGAAGGGATGTCATAACCAGGAGGAATGAATGTGGGATCTGTACTGCCTTCTCTATCTGATGCAGATGCCCAGAAGATGATGTCCAATGTTCTGTCTGTGGATAGCCCAAGCAAGGAAAAGGAGCTTCTGCATCCTAAAACCCCATCAGTTGGTGAGTCCAGTCTAAGCAGGCTAAAAGCAGAGTGGGCCCCCAGCCTTCATGCCCTTGAAAGTGCTCCAACATACCCTTAGGGGACTGGAGGAGCAGGGGTCTTCCCTGCTTACATCCCATCATCTGGTAGGGCATCACTAGAAGAAGAGAGAGGACTAGTCACCTTTAAAAGGCATATATGTTTTGGGATGTTGATACAGCATAAAGGGTTGGAGTGGGAGGGCTTCTCTGAAGCAAATGCCAAGGAGGTCAAATCATGTGGACACAGAGTTCCCACAGCACCCAGTGTCGCCTGAGCAGGGCTCACTATGGAGACATCAGCATGGCGGCTATGGGAAGAGCTTAGTTTTCTCTGAGGTCCTTTGCCTTGAGGACAGCTATGAGCAGGCTCTGGCTGTTGCCTGAGGAAGAGGCCAACCCTGTTCTGTCCCCACAGATGTAGAACCCAAGAAGAGAAAGACGACTATTCCTGTGAGAAAAACCAAATCAAGCTCAACCAGTGTTATAGTAGAGAAGCCAACTAGAAGACCCAGGTCTGGCACCCTGCAGCACAGAGCTTTGCTGGTTTTTGCTACTTACACTCTTCCAGGAAGCAATTTTTTCCCAGTGCTTCTCTGTAGTGCCACTGCTCCCTGCTTTATTGTTGGGCCTTCTCAGATGTAGGTATGGGTGTCCTGTGGGTCTGAACTGTAGAGTTATTGGGGAATGGAGAAAAGATGTTTTAATACATGTCCAAGCCCACGGTTGAGTTTTACTCACAGAATATTCATGGTTGGAAAGGACCTTCTAGATCACGGAGTCCAACCATACCCATAATAAAAAAAACACCTAAAAGACCCCCACCTAAATAGATTGATCAAACACAACTTCAAAAACACAAAATAACCTCCCACATGCCTGCCACTAGAGCATGTCCTGAAGCACCAGGTCTACCTGTTTTTTAAATACTTCCAGGGATGGTGACTCAACCACCTCCCTAGGAAGGCTGTTCCAGTGCCTCACCACTCTTTCTGTAAAGAATTTCTTCCTAATATCTAATCTAAACCTCCCCTGCCACAACTTCAGACCATTTCCTCTGGTTTTGTCAGTAGTTACTAAGGAGAAGAGGCCAACACCCACCTCTACAACCTCCTTTCCGGTAGCTGTAGAGGGCAATGAGGTCCCCCTTCAGCCTCCTCTTCTCCAAACTAAACTCACAGCTTGTGCATGTCTTCATGCTCAATCACTCCCTGGCATGTCCCCTGTACTACAGCTGAGCAGCTCTCAGATTCCCAGAAAAATTAGTTAAAATCACCTTGTGACCACACCTCAATCTCTTTACTCACTGGCCGCATGAATGTCCACATTGCTCGTGTCTCACCTCCTGGAAATATTCCAGACATGAGTCCTTGCAGGTCCACACTGGGATATAAGTGGTAACCAGGACACAAGTCCTGAGCAGGAGCAGTTCTTACTGTTTATTGTGAAAGCCAGTCTCAGGAGCCACACTTAAAGAAAAAATCTGACCCCAGTCTACTGATCTTGGGCTTGCTATCCTCATAAATGACCCAAAAATCCAAGTCCATTCCCAGTCTTGGGTTTCCAGAGTTCTGCTGAATCTTTCAGTGTAGCTGTCCCCCGTCTTTATATCTATCAATAATCTCCTGATATGTCAGTTGCAAGTGGCAAGGGTTTTTCACTTCAGAGCACCCTCTTCATGGCCAAATGCACAAAGCCCTCTGCCATCCAGTGGAAAATTATTTTTTATTCTCAGCAAGCACCAGAGGAGAGCACAACCTCCTCTTTCTACTAGTCTTTCCAGATGCCCCATTCTTATCTGCCTCTATCCCTTCATCTCAGTGGGGCTGCCCAGGTCATTTGCAGATTCTGACATCTCCATTGTAGGCTCAAAGTCCTGTCTTCTTGACTCCCTGGGTGAAGCTTCCTTTTCAGGCCAACAGCAGTTCCTGTGGATACATGGCAGCCAAGCTGTTGGGCAGGCACACCTATGGCAGAAGAGAAACAGCTTGTCAGGAAAATTCTCTCCTGGATTCCCAATGGCTTGGTGGATGATGATCTTAAATGTCTTTTCTAACCTAAATGATTCGATGAGTAAGACCGATAAGGGAGTCTGTGCTTCACCAGTACCTTCACTGACCCATCTGGTTCACAGATACCACACAGCACTCATCCATGTGTTTCTAGCTCTTCCTTGGTTATCTCTTCCTTGTTGGAGAAGCAAGGACAGAGGTCCTGCCTATTTTCCAGGTTGCTGTCAGCACAGAGTTCACATCTGGTTTCTCCTCATTTACAGGCACTTCATAAAAGTACTGCACAACCCTTCCCACCTGCAGTACTTCAAGAAGTTCCTCGAGGAGCACAAGGCAGATAAACCACTGGATTTCTGGATAGCTGTGGAGAAGCTAGTCACAGAGACCAACCCCAAGACAAAGAACTTCCTCATTAACAGCATCATCAGAAATTTTTTCCATGATGAAATTCCAGCTGGTAGGTGCCCTCCCACCTTTCTTTTTACTCCACTCATGATGAATACCACTTTTCCCTGGGCTGGATGCTGGTTGCAGTTTTTATATCCTCTTGCAGGGACCTGACAATTCTGCTTTCCTGTTCAGTGAAGTATTTATTTGCTGAGGCCTTCTATTGCTGCTAATATTTCTAGGAAGGTGGTCTTCTGCTTTGGCAGGATCTACTGACCAAGACCTGCAACATGCAACTCCTGCAGTAGCAGAATTAGCTCTTGCCTAGCTTGTCTCATTTAGATGCTCTTGAAGTCCCAGCTCCATTCCCAAAGTGTGCAAGTTACACAGTAGAGAAAGGAAAAAGGCTGAGACAATCCATCTGAGCACACAACAGGCAGGGCAGGCAGAGATGGGACAGGATGCCACTTGCAGATGTGAGGGTAGGAAGAGATGTCATGGTGGTTCAGGGGTGGCTGGCAGGGGAAGGCAGTGACAGCACTTCTCTTTCAGAGGAACAGCTGGACTGTGATGCTTCAATCATCAAAGAAATAAAAGAGGCTGAAGCAGTCAACCCCTTCATGTTGATGACAGCACAGATCTTTGTCCAGAAAGCAATGGAAAAACGATGGTGAGCACCTGGGTCAAGCTGGTTCCTTAAGCCCGATGGTTCTGCAAACATCCTTCCCAACATCCATCCCACCCCAAGGTGGCAGACAGCAACTGCTACAAACATATTTCCCAATGAACTATCAGCTGGTGCATAAAAATCCCAGTCAGACCCTCACCCCAGCAAAACTGCTGTGGCAGCTGCTGATGCATTTACCTGTGCTAGGCTGGTGGGGTTTGTTCCATGGGGGACCAAATCACTGTTGGGTTTGCAGCATACTGGACTGGAGGAGGAGACATGCTGCAAATAAGCAGGACAGACACTCACAAGCCTGCTATGTGCAAGAACAGAGGCCATGTAAGGGGATCCAGCCCCCATCTCATTCTCCAGTCTCCTCCTCCAGGAATAGAAGTCCACAGCTGGACCCCAACCCTGTCAGCTGCTCCCCCTGCTTAGCCACCCTCCCACAAAATCACTGCCTTCCTCATGTGTCTGACTGCCCTTGATGCTCTCTCTGGTATCCCATCTGCCAGGTTTAAAGAGTACCAGGACCTGTTCCACCCGAGCGTTACACTCAAGTCTAACTTTCGTTTGCGGCATGAGATGGGGAACTTCAGAACAGACAATCTGGTAAGGAAAGACCCTCTCTGCAGGCAGGCTGAGGATATTGTCCAGGCAAGAAAGAGAGGAGATGCTGCAGGTCAAATGGTGCTCACATAAACAGGGTGAGAGGGTCAGACTTGGAGAGCTGCAAAAAGGCAGCTGATAGGTAAAGACTTGCTCCAACAGACTCTGGAGTCTTACTCCATGCAGGCTTCACCAAATTTGGTCAGAACTGCCCCAGGTGATTCACACTATCACCTGTGGCCACCAGTGAAATTAAGAAATACCAGAAAACAGAGATGATGGCTGGGTCACAAACCCTACCTCCAAGGCTGATCTCTGGTGCTCCAGCTCACAGTGGTAGGTCCAAACAGGAGGGCTTTGTCTGGCAGGAGCCCAATTACTGCAGCCAGGGGCTTGCTTCCCAGGGCTGTGCTGCTGGTTGACACAAGCTGTGCCATGTCTCCACAGCGGTGGGCCTGGTATGCCATTCAGGACATTGTCAGGAGCCTCTGCAAGTTCCGGAGGGAGATGAACAATGACAAATACCGTGTGGAGTTTGAGACCTTTCTCCGTCGGGAGCTAGAAAATGAGGAGGAAAGTATGGCTAGAACCTTGCCACCCCCTTTCCCTCCCTCAATACAGTCCTGGGGCTAGGCAGGGAAGTAAATGTTGAAAACCTGTGACTCATCTCCCTCCAATCCCCATATACTGACCTTTGTTTTCTCTGCTGGAGGAGTATAAAGAGACGGAGCAGATATTTCAGTATTCTGTGCAGAAATCTGCATGCTTAGGAGCTGGAGTGGGGAGATGAGGTCCAGAATTTTGCATAGGCAACATGCACAGATACTCATTCATGCGATACTTGGTTTCCCAATGCAGGTGCCTCATGATGCTGTTACATCTCTCTCACGCAATAATGTGTATGCAAGTTTGCAACCCTTTCACAAAACATAGGAGGCACTATTTGAAGCTAAGGTGACATAGGGTAAAAAAATAATAAATAAGCAAAAGGAAAGTTTTTTATGCAACAGGGAGCTGACCTACAGAGTGCTTTACCAAAGGATGTAGATCCTGAAAGTTTACACACAGGTTCTAGATGAGGCTGGAAAAGCAGTTAGAAAAGGAATCCACTGAAATTGCTAAATACATAGAAAGCCCATTGAAGTCAAGAAGTCCCTGGGTAAAGAAAAATTATGAAAGCTGGAGAATATTGTAGATGGGGAGACTAATACCAATTTTTACCTTTCCTTCTCCCTACTTACCTTCTTGTGGCCTCTGTCAGACAGGACAATGGCTAGACAGACCAGTAGACTCTTGATCTAATGTACTGAGGCCATCTATGAAAACAAGCACTCCATGGGTGCAAAGAGGAGGATGGAGGGAGGAGGTTACTAAGCTGGAGGGAAGGGTACACACTGGTTGAGTCTGAATTCCCTGGAGAGCCTGGCTGCAGGAAGGCTGTAGTACCCATAGGTAGGAAGACCCTCAGCAAATTACTTGCATGCAGGTAAAGCAAGCACAGGTGAGGTGAAGGAGCAGGGTATAGCTCAGCATCAGATGGCCAGCTGGCCTCAAACCCAGTGCTGGGAGAAGCATGACACAACAGCTCTTCCTCTCTCTCAGACTTGCCCGTCATCTCAATGCGGAGTAGCAGCACCTTGAACACTTCCCACTCCCACACGGCCTCTGCCAGGACCCCACCAGACAGGGAGGTGGCACTAGTGAAACGTCACCTGTTTAACAGCCAGATCATTACCGTCAACTTCCTCATTGACGACCTCCACTTTTATCTGGAGATTGACAAGTAAGTTTCCTTTCCACCAGGCGCTCAGGTACCACCAGTCTCCTATCCTGTGTGTAGTGCCCATTTCTTAGCAGAGTATATGGATTCTGTAGCACATGCTAAGGTCTGTGCTGCCACCCCTAGACTCCTATCAGCACCTTTACGCAAGGATAGCATCTAGACATTACACTGCAGCAAATAATGCAATCAAAGTCTCACCCTATAGCTGTCTACACCTGATCTGCCCCTGAAGCCCCCCAGACTCCCCCTTTCAGCCAGAAAAAGTCCCCTAGCTAAGGGTTCCTGTTTGGGTATCCTAGAAGTACTTCTGCTTTGATAGTCCCAAGTAATCTATGATTTTGCCTACATTTGACACACCAGAGTGGCATTTTCCCCGTTGAACTTGTCCAGTTCCACGTCAAACCTCTAAGAGCAAGCCATAGCCAACACACCACCACATCCAGGAGACCGGGTTTTAAGTCCTCTCTTTTCCTGAAGGGTGAACTTCACATGCCCCAAGTGAATGCTGTGACCATGAGGGTGTTAGAAGAGGGAAGTGGCTTCTTGTCATACCCATTTCAGAGTTCCACACCTCATGGATTGTTTTTTTCTGACCCAGTAGACGTGGAACTAAGACAGAACATGACTGCCCAGCCTAACATTCAGTGTGCTTCTCTCAGAGCAAGACCCCACTTGCCTTTACAGGTTTTCCAAGCTGTCTGATTCAGCTGAAGCTCTGGCAGCCAACAACATGCAGTCAGAGAAGGAAGTTGCCTTTCTCAAAAAGAAAGTTGCCATCATCAGCAAACTCTTCCTGAACTCTGATATTCCCCCCAGATTGCGGGTAAGATGCTGGGACCCACTCGGGAAGGCTGAAGGCTGCTGGCTGCTCATTGCTCAAGACCATTGCATCACAGCTGTGAGCAGTCATGGGGAAAATGGAATGAGGCAGATGTTTGGGTCTGCTCTAGTCAAACATGCTATGAAACTTCAGAGCATGCTCTAGAGCATGGGACCTCCACTGGGGATCCATGGGGATGGGACCCATGCTAGCACTTGGCCGAGACAGACTGAGAACAAGCACATGAACAAGGAGACAGTGAAATCCTTTACCTGATGGAGAAATACCAGGGCTGAAGCACCAGGATGGCTGCTGCATGCCACTAGTTCAGCCCTTTCATTCCTCACAGGTCAATGTCACCATCATCCCCTCCCCACTGCACCCACCTCTTCCCTTTGCTGTAGCCATGGCTCTACCCATCTTTCCTTTGGAAAGCACAGCACAGTGTTTTCCACAGAAATCCCGAGGGGATCCTGCCCTTCTATCTGGGACAGCCAGACACGGGGCAACTAGTGTTTCTTCTTGGTGACCACTGAAATGCAAGGTGGGGTCAGGGAGAGAAACATGCCTCTAAGGCCCATCAGGAATGTCACAAACTGTGTTGGTCAATCAAGGTTTCTCCATGGACAGGTAAACATCTCTGAAGAAGAGAGAGATTTCATCTGGAGTTTATCTTCCAAGGGGATACTGAACCGTGTCCTCTACCACAGGGCCAAGGTCATCATCTTCCCTATCCTAATGCACTTCTGGAGAAGGTATGTCTTCTCTCTCCCAAAGTGGTGGAGTCACTGGGAATACCAGCCTTTTTCTGAAGCCACCTTTTCCTCGGACATGATGAAAATGCA
This sequence comes from Chloroceryle amazona, assembly GCA_027560015.1. Classification (NCBI taxonomy): domain Eukaryota; kingdom Metazoa; phylum Chordata; class Aves; order Coraciiformes; family Cerylidae; genus Chloroceryle; species Chloroceryle amazona. Next base: position 17,064 of record JANHFX010014532.1, read on the forward strand.
GACGAGACACTCCTCAGGAGCTCAGCTGTAGATGTTTGCTTGGAGGTTTTCTGTCTTCAGTATTTCTCATACAGGTTCTGCACCTGGAAGGTGATGAGGAGCTTTCAGGTCTCCACAGAGGACAGTGTGCCAACCTCTTCACCCAGTACAACACCCTCTTCCAAATCATCTGACATCTACAGTCCAAGTAAGCTGAATGCCTCTCCCCCAGCTCCACATTTATCCTCAGGCTTGTTCTTCCCACACAGAGATGTCCAGACCTGGGTTTTTGGTGCACCATGGCATTCCTCTTAAAAGGGCCAAACTCCTTCCTTCATACAGCTGCTTTACACAGCTTTGAGGATGTATGTGGTGCAGGCCCATTGGAAAATGAAGCATCTTCAAAATCATTCCTTTCTGTCAAATTTAGTCAGAACTGCCCGGTGGACTTTTGAAAATTTCTTTTGGGAATAGAGAAGTGAATGCAGAAACTTCACAAGCAAAGAGATGTTGCATAAATCTTGCTTTCTTTGATAGCCAAGTTAAAAATACTCTCACACACACACTAAAACAGAAAAAAAAGCAACCAGTCTATTGGGTTACAAGTCAGATGGGAGCAGGAAAAGGAGAAAAACAATGCAGCCAAACACTAGGCTCAGAAGCATTACAATGGTGATGCTTTGAGTGTCTGGAATAAGCTTCATCAGGATTGAGGTGACACTCACTGGGAGGTCTCTGGGGAAAGAGGAAGATATTTTTCTTTCCTCATCCACTTGTTTACTTTCAGGACACTGAATAACTCTAAACTGAAAAACATAAAGGAAGTGATGCCAAGTGCTGTCAGTCTGCCTGACAACCCAGCTCCTTGACTGAGTATTCATTTGGAAACTGTCTAATTGATTTTTGATTAAAGGGGAAACTGAAATAGGCACATACTAATCTTGCTTTGACGGTTGAGTGGGTGTCAGAAAGCTGCTGTTCTGCTCCCTGTCATTTATTACTGTCAAGTTCTGGTTAAAAATCAGGAGAGTTACAGGATTTTGATACTCACGGGCAGGTGCTTGAGCTACTGCTCTGCAGCAGAGATGGGCTAACAGACCCCCATACTGGTGTGCACTAAGACCACCCAGACATGTCTGTTAGCTCAAACCACCCCAGACCTTGAGTGTTCCCCTGGATAATGTGCAGCAATCACCTTGAGTCTCCACCTTGCTACAGAGCTTCACTGTACTTCTAGGGCCTTCTCAAATATAGTTGGTTTAACACAAAAGCCTCTTGGCCAACAGAAAAAAGACAAAACCTAAGCCATTATACATGTATTCCCAGCTAGTGACAAGCCACAAGTGCTATGTTAAACAGGAGCTACCTGCTGTGTTATCTGGGATGAAGACACATGTTTGGCAAGGTCTTCAGGAAACTGGTGGGGAGGGAGAAAGAGATACTTCCAGTGAAACACTGGCCCGGGTTGCCCAGAAAGGTGGTTGATGCCTCATCCTCAGAAACATTCCAGGTGAGATTGGACAGGGCTCTGAACAACCTGCTCTAGTAGCAGATGTCCCTGCTCACTGCAGGGAGGTTAGACAAGATGGCCTTTAAAGGTCCTTTCCAAGCCAAACCAGTTTATGATTCTATTTAATCGGTGCAAACTGCTGCAAAGGTTAGGACAGCCCCACCACTGCCCAAGCAACACAGCCCATATCTAACTACACAGAGCCTCACAGAGTGAAGGCATGTTGATACTTCTCTGGAGACAGCTAGGGATGTGTAGAAAAGACTGTGGTCTTCCTCACATGGACATTAATCCTGCAGTGATTGTCCCTGAGACAACTGTCCCCAAGCCACAGGTCCTTGCAACACCTCACAGGGATGAATAACCAGAGTTGGGCAGATAAAAATTGCTCAGCTCAAGTAGTGTGTCTTGGGAAGAGCTGTGCGATCCCCCAGACCTGTGTCACTTCTCCTGCCCTTCCCTGCATGGCTAGCATGCTCAGTCATGGTTGAGTAGGAAGGGCAGAGCTGTACCCATGGGGTGTGGCAGAGGCTCCTGCACTGCAGTGCCTGCCTGTAAAAGAACAGCAAACCAAATCAGCATGCAGCCCCCAATAACTGCTGCTGTTTCTGGCTGCACTAATGCCTGGGCCACCTTTTAATCAGGATATTTTTCTGCACCTTATCGCTCTTTCACCTATGATGTTTAAGATGCTATCTTTATGCATATATTTATGCTTTTCTGACCTTTAGATAAAAAACTTGCTTTTCAGCTGGGAAAAATTGGTCATATTGTCTTTAAAAGGCACTGAAGTTCTAGGGAAAACACCTGTCTTTCCAGAAAAAAACTCTTATTGCCCACACCTTGCTTTTCCCATATCTTGGGTGTTGCTGCCTTGTGTAGACACAGTGGGTGTGAGGCTGGGAAGGTGCAGATCTGAATCCATCTCCCATCACCAGGCGTCACTGTGGCACTGCCTGTGCCTTTACACAGAACAGAGGGACCCGTCCTGCTGGGAGAAGCCACCCCTGTGGGCACAAAGCTGAGGGCACATCTGTGCGTGGGGACTGTGCATGCACATCTGCCTCCTCCACCCCATCTCTCCAAAGGCCATTTCCTCTCAAGCCTCCCATCTGCCACTCAAAACCCCAGGACCCTGCAGCAGAGCCAGGGTGGGACATGGCACCCCTGCCCTGCAGCCCTTCAAACAGCTTTCCAGTCAAGATGATCTCATGTCCTTACACAGCCACCCTTCCTTGACCTCCATACAAGCCCCATGGGATTCCCAGGGGACAACAAATCCTGCTGTTCTCATTAGCCATCAGAGTGCTGGCCACACAACATGACTTCATCTCTTCTCCCTCACCAGACAATCACCCCACCATTGTCTTCAATCTCCAGAAAGGGATCCAGATCCTGCTGCCACAGTCCCCGAAGAAAAGTGAGTCACTGGGGGAGCAAAAAGGTGAGCCGGTGCTGAAAGGACCATTCCTGCTCCAGCTGCTGGGTTGGGAGGTTTTAGGGCTGTCTGCATCAGTCTGTGATGGGAAGTTTATGCTTCAGATAAGTCCTGAGAAACATCTCTTATTCAGGATGTCTGCCTCCTGTCCTGTAGAGCATGTAGGTGGTCTCAGAGGCAGTTTACCTCCCACAAATCACACCAGCACCTGCAGCAGCAGAGCTATGACTCCCCTCAAAACCCAAAGGCCAACTGGTTGGGTCTGGCACCCCCCCCCCATCTCCAGTAACATTCACAGAAAATCCCCAGTTGCTGCTCCTTTCCACGCCCTGAACGCCCCTGCAGGAACACACAATTGTGTTCATCCCTGCCTCCATCAGCAATGGCCACTGGTGCAATATCTCTCCCTTCCCTGCAGGCACTGAGGAGGGGAAGATGACCTCCAAGGAAGAAGAGACCTTACAACACATCCATACTGAGCAGGACAGAAGTTTGCTCCAATGAAGCTGAGCACCCCAGACACAGGGCAAAGTTTACACTTAATCAGCAGTAAGACCTAAAAATAAAGCAACTTACAGCATCCTCCAGCTTTCCTGGTAACATAACAGAGCAGCTTGCACCTCTGCAACTATGGCAGGCACATGCCACCACGTGTTTCCACCCAAGAAGATATCCTTGTCCACACAATTGTCTCCTTTCTCATGTGTATCTGTAAAAGACTGCATTGCCCATAGCTGGGAACCAGTAAGTGTAAATCATTCACCCTGGGTGCACAACACCACATCACCTTTGAGGTCTTTCCCAAGAAATTTGGAAGGTGTTTAAAGCCAGAAAGCAGTCACAGCAAACACTTTGCCCGAGGAAAGGGCTCCTCAATGATCACCTAACCCTGGAAGCTGCTCCAGCCCTGCTGCGCAGGGAGCTGTGCTTCTCACCTAGGATTGCTTTCCTCTGCTCAGCATGGCTTGCAGCCTTGTCTCAGCTCCTCACTCCTCCACACATTTCACACAAATTAAATACCTTCTGTGGGTAGCAAGGCTAAGAGAGACAACTTAGTTTACTATTCAGCCATCCCTGGGTGGTGATATTGTGTGTGCTCTGCCAAAGTTTTTTCTGATTTTCCAGTTAAAATCAACTCATGCCTGACTCAGGGCCTTGGCATGTGGGTTTTTATGTGTTTTGGGTTTTTTTGTTTGTTTGTAGTTTGGTTTTTGTTTGTTTGTTTTTGTTGTTTGTTTTTTTTTTTAATAAAACCCCAAACTAGTATGCTTACAAAGCACTAACCAAATCATATCAAAGACCTTCGTTTTCCCCAGGGGCAACTGAGTCAGAGTCGCTTTGACAAGTCACCACAAAGACCAAAACAACCATAACCTTTATCCCACCTCACCTCTGACAGAACCCATTTTGAGGTATTTTTAGCTACTTTTTAATTGTCAGATCCTAAAAGACTGCATCCTGGGAATAATCCAGGTACACCTAAGGCAGGTGTTGACATGTTTCATATTCGTCAGTTATGATTATCAATGCTGCTTTTGGAGGATCAGAAAGCCAAACAAACTCCAAGCCCAAGAACTTTTTTATAAATGAAGGACTTTGAAAGCTGACACCATTCCTACAACATGAACTGTGACCAGCTCCTCAACACTGTCCTTGTGTTTTTCGTTTTTTTTTGCCCAAAAGCTTTCAGCCCAAAAGCTGCCTGCATTTTTGTGCACTTTGCAGAAACACTTCAGGCTCTGCAAACTGAGCCCAGCTAAGCCCAGTCCTTTGAAGGCTTAACAGACACACCTGAAGCTCAACAAGGCAAAACCACACTTAAGAACAATCTTCACTCTACTGTTCCCATGGACTTCCCCCCTCCAGTGCAGCAGAGAAGACATATTGATCTGGAGCCACCCTTACGCACACAAGCATGTCCTCGGCACGAGTGACAGGATGGGGAGCACCTGATCCCATCACATCAGGTTAAGCCAGATGCCCTTGGGGTCACTCAGCAGAAGCAGAGGAAAAAGGCAGAGCCACAGCAAATACACAACGGGCAGCTATGACAGTAGGGGAACGAAGCATCTGCAAGCCTGCCTGGATAAGGCAAAGGCAGGCAGCTCCTCAGGTAGGCACTGATACTGGAAGCCATCAGTACATCAAACAGCACCAGGTAGCTAGTAACTCAGGCTTTTCCTCAGCTACCCAGGACACCTTTTTCTCCAGGCTGCAACATCAGGCATTGCCATACCACCCAGTTGCAGTACTGTACTGCTGTCCTTGCCACTGGTTTTCCATCCTGCCTGGCTTCTTCCTCAGTGCTCACTCATCCTCCCTAACCCTGCAAGGAGGAGAGGCAGCCTGGTGTTTTCCCCCATGTTGGTTACTAGTCCTGCGTCCCCCCATTCCCATGTCCTGACATGCTTTGAGCAATAACCTTTGCAGATGCCATGCATGGAGCAAATTGCTCCTCTGATATCAGCCTTCTGGCTTCTCAGAAAACAGGACACAGCCCTGAAGACCACATGAGCTTTCCCTGGAAATTCTTCCCAGCAACCTGATTGCCCCAGAGAGACAAGTCACAGCTTCCACAGTCTTAGCTGTTGCTCTGATTTGGACATCCTTGAGTGCTCTCTGCTTACAGGAAGGCCTTGCCACAGCTTTTTAAAGCTGCCAAGTCACAGCCCTTTAGCAAAGCAGCAGAGCGAGAGTGAGACACAAAGGTCAAAGCAAACTGGGAATGAGAGAGCCCAGCCAATGGCCTCACCTATTGTTGTTCAAGACCAGAAACATGCTACTGAGGCATGGAGCCACCATACTGCCCATAGCGCCACTGCTCCCCATGCTGCTGAGACCTGGGCACGCATCTCTGGGTGTCCTGCTTTCTGGACATGGGAAAGATGCAATGAGCAAGAAAAAATAACCAGAGAGAAAATAAAAAATAGAAATATTGACACAAGAGGAAGTGACATTATTCTGGTTGCATTTTCTCTAATAGCACCTTACCAACAATTGCACTTGTTGTTACATTTACGTATTTTAAAAGGTTCCTGAGACCTTTGCTCTGAGCCAGGGCCATTGATGCAGGCTGACACGTGGACCTCACAACCCATGAGCACATGGACGGCAGTCTGCAACCCAATTCATGCACACCAATGCCTGCAGGTTTGGAGCTGCCTACATCTACAAGCACACACAGCTAGAGAGATGTGCAGGGCTCACTGATGCATTCTGGACAGCCACCCATTTGTAGAGGAGATGGGTCAAACATCCACTCCCAGAGTTTTACACAGATGCAAACACACACACACGAAATATTAATTCTCATATTGCACCTGCCATGGCTTAACCTTTGCTGGCAGCTAAATACCACACAACCACCTGGCCACGGCTTTCATTCTCCCTTCCACACACCCTCCTCTGGGACAGTAGGAATTAGGAGGAAGAAAAAAGGTGAGACCTCAGAAACTGTAATAAGGGCATTTTAATAAAACAACAAAAAGAGAGAAGAAAACAACAGCATTAACAATTATCTATCATTTCACTAATACTAAGCAAGTATCATAGAATCATAGAATAGATTGGGTTGGAAAAGACCTCCAAGATCATCAAGTCCAACCTCTGATCCAACTCCAAT